>CAUYRT010021744.1:0-39715 GCA_963574885.1 Lepilemur ruficaudatus
CCAGGAGCTAACTCTTCAGCAGAGAACCAATGTTGTCTCATATCCTCAGAGTCCCCTGAATGGGCAGCCACAGGAGCACACAGGGTGGGGGATGTATCACAGTGATCTGAGCAGCACTAGCAGAATTCCTGGAATAGAGACCTGTCCTCAGATTCACAGCCTGGGGCTCCAAGACTGAACGGTACAGATTAATCTTGCTTGTTTTTGTAATTTATATAAGTGGAGTCATATACCATATACTATTTTGTATTTGGCTTACTCCACTCAACATTACGCTTGTGGAAGTCATCTGTGTGCTGCGTAAGGCTGAAATCATTCATTCTCATTGCTGTATAGTACTCCACTGCAGGAAAACAGCACAATTTATGAATTCATTCTACTGCTCATGGGCAGTGTTGCAGTTTGGGGCTATTAAGAATTGTGCTGCTGTAAATACTTAAATGCATGTCTTTTGGTCAACGTATGTATGCATTTTTGTTGGACCAATGTACACTTTCACCTGTAGGGCGTGAGAGCTCTGATCACTCCATGGACGTGCCAGCTTCTGCATGTTCTGTCATTTTCATTCTAGCCATTCTGGTGGATGTGTAGCAATATCACTAAAATACCTTTAGTATGTATTTATTCGTTATAGCTTATTAACTTCCAAAAAGGAATGAAGGTAGCTTTAACAAAAAGCCAGATTAGATCAAAATCATTTTTCAAGTTTTTTAAAAGGCAAAAGAAAAAAAAATGTAGATAATTATACCAGAAATCTGTATCAGGATGTTAATGATAACTGCAATCCAGCAAAAAACTTTTTTTCTGAAATTTGACAGCCGATAACAGAGAGAAATGTGATGAGTTTTAGAGCTTTCAATCTCTAATAAAAGGAGTTACAACAAATAATCTAAAGGAATTGTCTTTGCTCCTTGCTATTTACACAAAGGAGTTGAAAACATGTCCACACAAAGACCTACAGATAGATGTTTATAGCAGCTTTGTATGTAATTGCCAAAAGAAGCAATTAGACGTCCAAAAGAAGCAATTAGAAGCAACCAAGATGTCCTTCAATTGATCAGCAGATAAACTGTGGCTCATCCAGACAATGAACTATCACTCTGTGATAAAAAGAAATGAGCTGCTGGGTGCCGTGCCTCAAGTCTGTAATCCTAGCACTCTGGGAGGCTGAGGCAGGAGGGTCGCTTGAGCCCAGGAGTTCAAGGTTGCAGTGAGCTAAGATGAGGCCACTGCACTCCAGCCACTGCACTTTCACTGGGTGACAGTGAGAAGTTGTCCCCCAACCCCCAAAAAAGAAATGAGCAATCAAGCCTTGAAAAAACAACACGGAAAAAAACTAAAATGGATATTACTAAGTAAAAGAAGCCAATCTGTGAAGGCTGCACACATACAGTATGATTCCAACTATGTTACATTCTGGAAAAGGCAAAACTATGGAGACAGTAAAAAGATCAGTAGTTGCCAGGGGTTTGGGGAGGGAAGGACGAACAGACAGAGCACAGGGGATTTTTAGCGCAGTGAAACTACTCTGTATGATACTGTAATGGTGGACACCTGTCTTTACGCACTTATCAAAACCCACAGAGTGCACAACACTGAGTGAATCCTAACGTAAACTATGGACTTCGGGTGATAATGATGTGTCAATGTAGGCTGATCAACTGCAGCAAAGTGATCCACTCTGGTGGGGACGCTGACCGTGGCGGAGGCTGTGCATGTCGGGGGGCAGGAAGCATGTGGGATATTCTGTGCCTTCCTCTCAAATTCGCTATGAACCCAAAACTGCACTAAGCATAACAATAATAATACAAAAGTCTAAAACAAATTCTATTTGGAGTTGAGATTAGAGTTCACAACATAATGGATACTGTCTTCAACAGCAATTTTATAAAAGATATAGAAACATTTTGCATATGGTTCTCTGATTTCTTAATGTATCTCTATACAACCTGTCAACATTATGTTAAACTGTGATCCTCTGAGGATACTGCAAATCAGACCATAAGAAAAAGCACGAGTAATTCATCAATAACTGAGGTTCTGGGTGGGAGAGGATGGCTAGCACGTGTCTTTGACTTCCCCTTTCAAATGTTGTTTGTCTCAAGAGTTTGTTTTGTTAAAATAATTTTCTCTTCTGGAAATAAAGATAATAAACGTTCATTATCGGAAATAGAGGAAAAGAAGAAACTAAACAATCCCACCACCCACAGACAGCAATCTAGACTTCTAGTTTATTATATAAATGCTTCTAACTCATACATTTTTTAAAAATCACTATGTATTTTGTGCTATTTACCCTATTTTGTGAATGACTTATTATTTTAGAGGCTACAGAAGAATTAACCTATTAATTTAGCCAGAACTTTACTGCTAAATGCAGATTGCTCCCAACTTCCTGTTCTGAGGAATATGTTTAAACATAAATCTTTGGGTACATTTCTTTTTTCTTAGAATAAATTACTAGAAGTAGCATTACTACTTCAAAAAGAGTTTGCAAGTAGAGGCTTTTATAGACTGCCAAACTACCCCCGAGAAATCAAAAGACACTCCCATCAATGGTTATGAGAACGCTGTGTCCTTGCATTCCCCCAACCTTGAATGTTATCTTTCTGGTTGTTTTATATTTGCAAGTTTGAATGGTAAAAAAAGGCATTCCTTTCTTGTACTCTCCAATTCCTTGGTTTATAGCAAGAATAAACATACTCTCAGAAGTCTGCTGGCTGCCTGAATTTCTTAGTTTGTGAAGAGCTACAGTGTGGTTGATTGAACCAATAAATAGCTATTGCAAGCCTAAGGGCTACCACACATGGTGCTGGGTACTGGGAATACGGAATGTACCAAACACGGAAAACTCTCTGGTGACATTCCTCACAAATCCTAAGCATTTTAGGTGTCTTCTTTCTGGATGGTGAAATCGCTACCAAAAATGAAGCTCTGGCTGTGGTGTAACTCAAGATGAGTGGTTCCGATGGTAACTTCTTTTTGAAACTACCCCTTTTCGAGCCCTACAGCAACATCGAGTCACCTGCCTTCCATTAGCAATGGCAGAATGCCATGTACCCAGTTCATCTAAAATATGCACAAAATTCTTTAGGAATAAGTTTAAGAGGAAATGTGAATAAATACAGAAGATGGAAGAAAAAAATCATAATCAAAGACAAATAAAAGAGTGACCCAAACCAACACAGTGGGGTCAAGATGAGCTAAAGCCTGGGGCAGGGGCTGAGAATGATCAAAGGTTTTTAAGGGATGATATTCTGATGGAGATGACGGAAAGGAGAGGTCCCTTGTTTGAGAAACACGGTGCTGCTTCTTTCTGCATTCCTGAATCAGAATGACTCGGAAACAGCAAAGGCTGTAGCACAGAAGATGGTTAGCACAGGGCTAGATCAAAGTGTGCCTAAGCAGAGCACACCTGCCTCAGTCCCCACCTGGTTCCACCTCTGTACCTCGAACCTGAGGACACAAGCAGAATGCTCCTCAGATTTTCCCAGGAATGAGCTCCAGGAGATCATTCACACAACAAAGAACAGAATCCAGATTCAAATCCCAAAGATCTAGAAAGGCTGGAGCAAGGAGTCAAAACAAAGAAGAAATTCAAGAGCAAAATCTAACCTCTGAACAATGTTTGAAAATTGTTAGAAACAGCTACAGAAACAGCCAATGAAAAAGACACGATTTTACAGTGGCTATATTAAAAAAAAAGGAATGAAGTACTAATACCCACAACCACCTGGAGGAACCTTGCTAAGGTTCCTCCTCTCATGCTAAGTGAGAGCAGCCTGTCACAAGGACCACATGTCGTATGGCTCCATTCACATTCCAGACTAGGCAAATCCACAGAGACAGACAGAAGATGAGTGACTGTCAGGGGCTGTGGGGAAAGGAAATGGGAAATGACTGCTAACAGGTTTCTTTTAGGTGTGATGAAAACGCTCTGGATTAGGTACTGCTCTGGAATTAGACTGGTTGCACAACTCTGTGAATACACTAAAAACCAACGAACTGTACACTTTAAAGCGTAAATTTTATAATATGTGAATTATACCTTAATAAAGTTTTTTTAAAAAGGTACTTATAAGTATCTTCATTTACTATTCACTGTGGGGAGCTGTCCTGAACACAGGAGCCTCAGGGGTATGTCTTGCTGCCCAGAATACTGGGGTCCCCTAGTGACATAGCTCTCCCATCTGAGATGCACTAAAGTATTCCATACTATAGGCTTGGTTAAGTAGAATAGTTAATAAGTAGTAAAATATCCCTTTGTCTCAAGCTTGAGAAAGCAGAAAAGTTATTTATGGCTGGAAAACAGCCTCACAGGCTCCAGAAAGTCTCCTGTCCTGGGACCCCAGGCTGGGGAAAGTAGATAAGGGAAAGTGATTAATTGCAGGCTTGACAGGACAAAGGATGGTGATTGACAACCCCTGTATAGCTGGAGGGAGTGTGGTATGTGTGCTTCTGCACGTAGACACTTACCCAAATGTTTTTTCAATTCTGTTTCTTCTGTATAAATACAGCCTCTAAAATAAACACGGCACGGCACTTTTCAAGCTCCGTCCTCCCGTTCCCAACTGTGTTTTGTCTCTTTTTTTCCTTATCCTCACCCCCAACTCCAAGTGCCGCACGTCGCCGGCTGGCTCCGGCAATTCACAACTCTTTGAGGTAGCTATTTCATAGACAGGGAAACTGAGACTCAACCAAGTCAAACTAGTAAATGATGGAGCCAGGATGTGAACCCAGCTCGTCTGTCCAATCTGAAACCCTTGCCCCGCGTCACTATGCCGGTTATACTGACTCCTAATGAGCAGAGGGTACAAGGAGGTAGATTTCAGCTTGACACGAGAAAGAATCATCTAAGAATTACAGCAGGGGCCCCCTCCCTAGAGGTCCCGGCAGGTCTGAAGACCACTCGCAAGGGCTGAAGAAGGAAGTCCCGCATTCATGGAGGGTCTGCTGCCTGATGCTCCTTAACTGCCTTCCAACTGGATCACTACTCTATACTCTCTATTCCAAATCTCAGAACACCTAAGGATTTTGCCAATTTCTATGTTGTTTCCTTAAGCTACTCTTGATTCTATATTCATAAGAAATTGTCGTTTAAAATATAATATTTTTAAACTTTATACATCTTCCACTGTTCAAAACATTATTTAGATGCTGGGATATATTCCTATCACTCAACAAAAGAACAGGAAGCAAAAAGTGAGCCATGGGAAACGTGCAGTCAGCTGGTATACTTACTGTGAAGTTCATTTCCTTGATAGCTTCAGGTAGCTTCAGGTGTTCAAGTCCCACAATCACTGTGTACCGAGTGTAATTCAAGTAGCCAAGGTGAGCCACAATAATTTCTGCACATTTCTGCAAATAAGCAAGGAAGATTTGTGTCTTTAAAGCATGCAAGACTCACTCTCCCACCAACTGACCCATGAAGTAACACATTTCAGCAACAGATGAGCAGAACTCATATTCTCCAGGGAACTCGCCAAATGCCCAGAAAAAGTCAGATGCCAGCCAAAAACAGTTCCTAGAAAGAAGCAAATGGCTATTTTTGGAAACACAGTATATGATTTATAGCAATTAGAATCCTTTTATATTTGGGATGATTAAAAATATGTAACCTGCATTAAGAAGTTAACAGTACAACATAAGCCTGACATTTTCATAAATACACTAAGGCGTGGGGTGGCTGAACGTAAGCTAAGATACATCACCTCAACACCTCCGCCTAGGGTGTCATTCTTGGTCCACATTTGCAGTTGTCGTAACGACACACAGAGTGGATTACATACTTTCCCTTCTCCCCTCCCAGCCACCAAGTGTCAAAGCAAAGGCTGCGTGGAGAGCAGCGAGTGTGACCTTGTGGTATGTGTGCTCTGCTGTCTTTTGTCCTTCAGAATTAAGCGTCAGGTCTCCTCTGCTTGAGTTAGTGCCCTCAGAGCAGCAGGGACGAACCTCACTCAGGGGTGCCTGCAGAGCCGCAGGGCCACCCTGCCCCACCTCTGCCTCGGCCCTGCCCTTGGGGACATCGCTCCACCCTCTGAATGGACACGCTCTCCCTGGGCTGCATGACAGTCCAGCCACTGCCCAGAGCACACAGGCAGTTCTCTGACTTTCCAGGTGGCACTGTTGTCACTATGGCTCTCAACAGGGCATCACCCTACAGTGGGTCAGAGCCTCCCCAAGCCTCACATGTCTGAGGTCATGGTAAGAAAACAAATCTGGGTTTCACAAAAGAAGCCTTAAAAAGACAAGAGGGCAAGTGGCAGAGAGGAGTCTGGGTAACACAAGGGAGCTGACCTAAGGGACAGGAGAGGAAGCAGAGAGGAGGTGTGTGCAATGGGCTGAGGTGGCGCGAAGGTCACCACCTCAAATCTCCAAGACCCTGGCCAGCTGGCTGCCCAGGCCTGCACTAGCGCTTGGCCAGGAGGAACTGCCCTGGGAGGGGACACGAGCCCTCTGGCCAGCCACTCACTCCACCTTCCACCCTCCCACATGGAAACACAGGTCACCTGCGATGTTTCATCCCATCAGAGCTGTGGTTTCCTTCCCACCCAACCAGCTTCCCTCATTTGAATTTCCCACCCACCCTCTGGGCACAAAAGTATGTGGGCCACATTTTCAGCAAAACTAACTCCACCTTTCCTCTCTAGAGACAGGGGTGGTTAAGGACAAACATGATCAGGAATGGATGGTTTAACGTTAGTTAACACATTTTTGTTGGATAGAGAAACACTTCTTCCAAGTTTAAGAATTTGTCTCAATTTTCAGGGGATGTTTTAATAAACAAAAGAGTTATAGCTCAAGCTGTATATATAGTTAAGTTTTAAAAAACTACAGTGAAAGCACCAGAGGATTTGAAGGTCCCAAGTTCAAGCCACAGTTCTGCTGATTACAACGCACCTTTCTCACCTGCAAGGTGTGCACAACCTTGCTACCTAAGGCAGACAAGGTTTTTTCTTTACATTAAAAAGAAAAAAAAAAAAAGGTAATATAAGAGGGTGGTAAATCTTTCTGTAATGTAAAAATTCCATGTTTTTTCAAGCCAGGGCAATGCTCCTTGCAGGGTTAGGGAGAGATCTGAGTGGACAGGGAACAGAAGTGAGACATTCCCAAAGGATGACACAGTGTAAACTGAGCTGGGGACACCAACAGGAGAGGAGGGAACCACAGAGATACACTGAAGGACCATTTTCAAGGTACAAAGCATGGCAAGCACATCCAAGAAGCAAGAGTGCAGATGAGCTGGCCCTCGGCAGCCTGGCTGTACTTGAAGCAGTGGCTTCAGGTAGTGCGACCAGCTCGTCCCACTTTTAAAACTGAATGTGCAGTGTGCTGGGAAGCACCTCAGCGCAGACAAACAAGGATGACGAGTCCACTAGCTTTAGGATAGGCAAGCACAGAGCAGCTGTCCATCCAGGGCTTGATGTGAGGAGCAAAAAGGCCGGGTGGGTGGAGGCGGGAGGCTATCCGGCGTGGAAGGGAGGTCAGCGGTTGTTTGAACAATGGTCCCTTCTGACCCTCACACCTATCGTCCTCCCTGTTGCTCAGCAGGATGGATCGAGCCCCTCCTGCGCACAGGCATGGTGGGGGACGTGTGGGCGCCTCACGCTGGTACACACTGCACACTCTCGTACACGCCACTCACCTCAAGCCTCAACACTGCGTGGAGCCAGGCAGGGAAGGCTTAATCCCCACTTTACAGATAAGGAAACATGGAAACCCACTTCAGAAGCCGGCTCAGCCCCACTCACAGGTGAGAGATGGCAGCAGGGTGACAGGCCAGTCACTTCTGATGCCGTCCCTAGACTTCCCCTAGTGCAAGATGGGTGCAGCGGCCGAGGCTGCCGAGGAAGGGGAATCAGTGCTGTGAGGGCTCTGCACGCCTCCCCAGCCAGTGTCCTCCGCTGGCTTCTGAGCCACTTCAGCCTCCTCCCTTAGCCTCAACAGACAGAGACCACAGTGAGCGGCCAGCCACTGCGTAGGAATCCTCCTCGACCCAAATTCTTTCTTGACAGGACGCGTATTTGTACCGTTAGTAACTGGGCAGTATGCACAGTGGTTAAGGCCACAAGCTTCAGGTTAAGAGCTCACGGACTTAAATCCTGGCCCCTCCACTTACTTTCTGCGTTACTCTGGGCAATGGTTCTGACCCCTCTAAGCCTCAGTTTCTTTTTGTATAAAACAGGGCTCTAATACTAGTTTCTCCTTTGTAGCCTGCCAGGCAGATTTAAGGGACAATGTGTGGAAAGTACTTGACGTGCCTCGGAGAGGAAACTACTCGCTACCCGGCTTCTGAAGTCACTTCTCTAATCCTCTAAGCAAACGCGCTGCCCTTTTTCTGATGCTCTCCAAGCTCTCCGTGCTGCCGATAACCTGCTGAGTCCTCACGTGGACTCCCTGCTAAAGCAGGAAACTGGCTCTGATTTTTTGGATTCTAAACAGGGTACATTGCCAGTGAGATCCAGAGTGAGGAGGGCTCATTCCCACTCTGGACCCTCACGTTTCTGATCCCATACACTGCACCTTGAAGTGGATGCTCAGAAAAGCAGGCCACTGATCCTACTCTGTAAGTGGGTCTCTGCCCCCAACAGATGGATCAGGGCATTCAACACGCAGCTGGGAACAGCCCAAGGCCCTAGTGATCAAGGGTGACCGTGGAACAGTGGCCGACCGTCACATGAGATGGGCGTCCCATAAACATTCCTCTCTGGACACACCAGGCAGTAAGTCACACAAACAGTAAAAACAGGTATCAAAGATGCTCAGTGTGTGTGGTGCTATTTGTGTGCATGCGTATATGTGCATGTGTGTGTAAGTGTATAAGAATTTTTAAGGGTATGAACGTACAAAATTAAGTTTTCACACCATCTTTGGTATGACTCCATCTTTTTTACGTAAGAACAATTTTTCAAAGCCTCTTACTGTGCTCTACCTTCTACCTTGGAGAAGCAGGTCCGTAACACTGTGTGTAGCCTGACGACTGATCGTGGAGCAAACACACTCACCCCTGCACATGTGAGGGTCCGCGTCCGATTGTGAACTTTGTTATGAATGTACTTTGTGGTTCCATCTTGAGCTACACCATCAACTTTAACAGTCATGGGAAAGCTTGTCCGAATAGAAGTTTCTACAGAAGAAAAACAGTCAGTGTCAGAGAGCCTGCCAGGCACTTCAAATCTTTCATGGCTAATAAAACTATATTTTTGATTTCCCACACAAATTTTTAATTTAACTTTACATCAAAATAGAAATAGATTCTTTATTGTTCTATGTATTTTTCTAATTACATTATCATTATAAAAATGAATAAAAAATATAAAGATGGCATTTAACACCTATAAATTTCACCACCTAGAGACAACCATAATTCACATTTTTGTGTCTGCTCTTGCATATCATTTTCTAGACATATAAATACATAGTTACACAAAATTTGTTTTTGCTTTTTAAAATATTACCAAAAGAGTGTAAGTTTTTTTGTAATGCATTTTTTCACTTTATTTACTGTGGTCATGGTTATCTTTTCAAATTCTGTCTCAACCAGAGTGCCTCATCTGAAGCACAGAACCCAGAAACTAATGTGGGTGACCATCTTCTCAATTCTCCTTAGGATAGTATAAAACTGGTACCTCTTTAGATGAACAGAAACTAATTCATTATAAACGAGCATTATAAACATTATAAACAACGGATGCCTAAGGGTAGGTTTCTGAGCTGGGCACCAATGACACCGCGGGCCAGACAATTCCTAGTTGTGGAGGTCTGTCCGGTGCACTGCAGGATGTCTAGCGGCATCCCTGGCCTCTACCCATGAGATGCCAGCAACACTCCCTCCTCCCTAGTTGTGACAAAACTGTCTCCAGACATTGCCAAGCATCGCTGGGTGCCAGAACCATCACCTTAGGGCACCAGGACCTAATTCTGTCCAAGATCCCACTGAAGAAGGCTGGAAGCTGCAGCACCCACACAGTATAGCTCCGAGGCCAGGCTGGCATTACTGCACAGAGGACGTATCACAACTTGCTTTCTCTCTCACTGGAAGACATTTAAGGGGCTTCCTTCCAATGTGTTGCTATTGTAAATAATGATGAATCTCCTTATACATCTATCTTTGAGCACTTGTCCAAATATTTTAAAGTCCTTTCAACCTCTAAACCATGATGCTTTGTTCAAAGAAAAATCACCCAAAACGTCAGGCTCCGTACCTTTTGATTGATCCAACTCAACAACGCACGTCAGCCATAGCTGCTGATTATACGTATTCAGTGGATTTGAAAGTATTTGAATTGGCTTTAGCTGAAGAGGAAAAAAAAAGTTAAGTAATCCACGTGACCTTTTAATTGAGTCTACCAAATACCTCATCTTAACACACAACATTTGTATTTAGCAAAAAAGGCTTGAGCATTAGCTCTGCAATAGAAATGTCTGTGGTTTTCCTTTCCACAACAGAAGTGAAATCCTACATTCCAAAAGAAGAAAAGAGTAACTTCCAGCTGTAATTCACTTGTGTCTCTCATCAAAACCTCTAAGCAGACGGTTTCTACCACCTGGAGCCTTGGGGAAATAGACCTACTGAAATACCAAGAAAAAGCCACTTGGAGAAACAGTAAAGAGAGAAGGGACACCAAAGACATACTTTCACATTTACAAGATAATGTGTCTCAGTAATTCTTTAGTGTCAGTATGCCAGACATGTTGCCATTTGACGTCTGTTATGTTCAGCTTTACGAAAGTCTTAAATGCCCCTGGAGAGAAAAATTAGAGGGGACCATGTTGCCAATGATTCTTCTACAGTGTCTCCTTAAAAACATAATATTGGTGTCTAACAGCAGAAGGATACAGAGAGAGTTGTTTAAAGAGCCCACCATGGTTCCAAAGAAAAGCATTATTTGAATGCATCATCTTTGCACACATTGTGCATTTTTTTTTTTAAGAGATGGGGGTCTCACTTTGTCACCCAGGAGGCTGGAGTACAGTGGCATGGTCATAGCTCACTGTAACCTCAAACTCCTGTGCTCAAGTGATCCTCCTGCCTCAGCCTCCAGAGTAGCTAGGACTACAGGCTCATGCCTCCACACCAGCTAATTTTTAAAATTTTTTGTAGAGACAGGGTATTGCTATGTTGCCCAGGCTGGTCTTGAATTCCTGGCCTCAAGCAACCCTTCCACCTCAACCTCCCTAAGTGCCAGAATTACAGATGTGATGTTTGTGTTTTAATGTTTCTGTCAGGGTCTCAATGAAACTTCCTAAGACGGAAGATTTGCCTAAAAGCCATCAGGGCAATAAAATCCACCAGAGAATAATTTACTGTCTTTCCAAAGTGAGGAAGGTCTCTTGGAAGCAAGCCAGTTTGGTGGAACAGCTGCTATTTTCAATGTTAAAAAGAGTCTCACACCCTGAGACACAGAAATTTTAAAAGACCAACCACCGTCAGGAAACTCCATGGTGGCACCTCTTCAAACCAGATCATTGGCCCAAGAGTTACAGAGAATAACGGAATGAAAAGAAAATGTTAAGACAGGCTAAACAGAGTGCCCTTTCAAACTAGCAGTAGCAAAAAGAAGAATCAAAGGGTATAAATTTTAGGATATTTTTCTCTTGCTTTTTTGAGAAATCATAATGGTAGAAACCTAGCAGGGAAGTGGGAGGAGAGAGAGGAAGAGGAATTTGGGGGAGTCACATAATCAGATATAAACTATACGTATTCTGGTGACGTGAGGCTGCAGCACAACAGTGTTCAGTTTATAGATAAAGATATTATGTGTCTGACACGCAGAAAAATAAAAAGGTTTAATTGTTTGAGCTCTCACAAGTTAATACTTAGCCAAGAAAACCCAAATTCTCCAATTGAAAGAACCTCTGTTTTTCTTTAAAGACAGTAAAAAGTCAAAGCACATTAAAAAAAAAAAAAAGAAGGATTTTTCATTTCTACTGAGTTCATGCAAGGAATATCAAATAATCATTAGAAAGAACTATTACCGTTAGAAACCTGACACAGACCAAATAAATCTTAACTTGGGCGAATATACTAAGAAAAAGTTAGATACCCAAGTGATCATTGTTAAAACTTATAATCTAACAGGACTCACAAGGTACAAGGAATCGGGATGAGTCAACCACCCTTTGGAAACGAACTGCTTGCTGCTCCGAGAGCTAACACCACCATCCTTGCTAAGGACTGAGGTGTTCACTACAGCAGAGAAGGTAATTTTGGCAAACAAGAAGCCAGAGACCAGCAGCTGACAGTGGAGTAGGAAGTGTGTGTTGCCTGAGAAGCACGTGCGGGGCAAGGGCAGTCCATGTCAAAGACTGTCCAAGCAGGACAATTCCTCAGTGACCTGGAGAAATGCCCCCCAGCTGGCACTTGGACCCAGTCTTACCTTTTTGCTATTGTTTAGTGAAAAATTAGCGGCAGAAGTCTGGATCACTTTGGGTCCTAAAGTGTAACAGAGAAGAAAAGGAAAAAAGCAGGTTATACTCATACACTCACGGAGTGGTCTTGTTTACCTGGTCCTTCTTTAGAGGCTTTACACGTGAGTAAAACAAAAACACACAGACACAGAATATCCACTCTGCTGTGCGTCATGACTTCCCAACACAGTTCACGACACATAGTATTTAGGATTTCCATGGGAAACCCTCTCCTAGCCTCTCAATGAGAGCTCTCTCTATAGGCATGGACCCAAGAAAACATTAACTATATAGACATTGTCTATGTATTTTATAATGTAAAAGACTTCTAAAAAAACTAAAATATTTATTCATCCAATTAATCCAGTCTTCCAAAAATATTTATTAAGTAGCAGCTATAAAGAGGCATAATATATGCTAATATAAGCAAAAAAGCATATGGCATTTCCTAAAATAACAAATACACAAACTTCATAGACTTTTTCCCCAATTTTTTTATTGTGGTAAAAAATAACAAAATTTACCATCTTAACCATTTTTAAATGGTATTACGTACATTCACATTGTACAACCATTACCACCACCCATCTCCATAACTCTTTTCAACTTGTAAAACTGAAACCCATTAAAAAATAACTCCCGCCGGGCGCGGTGGCTCACGCCTGTAATCCCAGCACTCTGGGAGGCTGAGGCAGGTGGATTGCTCAAGGTCAGGAGTTCGAAACCAGTCTGAGCAAGAGCGAGACCTCGTCTCTACTAAAAATAGAAAGAAATAAATTGACCAACTAAAAATATATAGAAAAAATTAGCCAGGCATGGTGGCGCATGCCTGTAGTCCCAGCTACTTGGGGGGCTGAGGCAGGAGGATCGCCTGAGCCCAGGAATTTGAGGTTGCTGTGAGCTAGGCTGCCGCCACAGCACTCACTCTAGCCCGGGCAACAGAGGGAGACTCTGTCTCAAAAAAAATAAATAAATAACTCCCCATTCTCCCTCCTCCCGGTCCCATTCTACTTTCTGTCTCTATGATTTTGACTACTCTAAGTACCCATATAAGTAGGATCATACGGTATTTGTTTTTTTTGCAACTGGCTTATTTCACCTAGTATAATGTCCTGAAGAGTCATCCATGTTGTAGTATGTGTGTCAATTTCCTTACTTTTTAAGGCTGAATAATATTCTGTTGTATGTATAGACCACATTTCATTCATCTATCAAACAGTCGAGTTGATTCCACAATTATAGTTATTGTGAATAATGCTGTTATGAACACAGGTATACAAATATCTCTTCAAGACTCTGCTTGCAATTCTTTTGAATACATACTCAGAAGTGAAATTGCTAGATCAGACAATGCTACATGCATGGAATACCCTTTTCCATTTTTTCACTTCAATCTGTGGCTCTGGATCTAAAGTGAGTCTCTTGTAGGCTACATATAGTTGGATCATAGGTTGGTTTTTTAATCCATCCTGCCAATCTGTTTTTCAATTGGAGAATTTAATCTATTTACATTGAAAGTAATTACTGATTAGTAATTACTGTCATTTTGTTTTCTATATGCCTCCATAGCTTTTTTGTAACTTTTCTAACATCCTGAAGTTTTAACACTAATGTGAATTTATGCCAGCTTAACATCGCTAGTATACAAAAACTCTGCTCCTTTAACAGCTTTATCCCCACCTCTTCCAATTGTTGATGTCACAATTGGGACAAAATTTACCCTTATATATTGTGTGTCCAAAAACACAAAATAATTTTTAGTGCATTAATCTCTTAAATTACGTAGAAAACAAAATGTAAAGTTATAAATCAAAGCTACAATAATACTAGCTTTCAGACTAATAATTGGTTTTCTAAAAAAAAATTAGTCTTTCAAATCATGTAGAAAACAAAAAGTGGAGTTATACACCATTAAAAAATGCAAGCTTTTGTAACTGCCCATGTATTTACCTTTATTAAGATCATACAGCTTTGAGTCACTATCTAGTGTCCTTTCATTTCAACATGCAGGACTCCCTTCAGCAATTCTTACAGGACAGGTCAGTGATAATAACTCCCTCAGCTTTTATCTGGCAATGTCTTAATTTCTCTATCACTACTGAAGGACACTGTTGCCAGATGCAGGATTCTTGATTGACTGTTGGTTTCTTTTAGCTTTTTGAATATATCAGCCCATCGCTTTCCAGCCTCCAGGGTTTCTGATAAGATATCTGCCGACAACCTTGTTGAGGATCCCGTGTGTGATGAGTCATTCTCTCTTGCCGCTTCAAGACTCTGTCTCGGCTTTCTACAGTTTGATTATGGTATGTCTCAGCCTGGGTCTCTTTGAGTTCATCCTATTTGGAGTTAATTGAGCTTCTTGGATGTTTATATTCACATCTTTCATCAAATTTGGGAAATTTTCAGCCATCACTGCTTCAAATATTCTCTCTGCTTTTGTTTCTCTTCTCCTTCTAAGACTCCCAAAATGTGTATGTTAGTCCACTTCATAGACTCCCACAAATCCCTTAGCTTTGTTCACTTTTCTTCAGCCTTTTTTCTTTCTGTTCCTCAGATTAACATGTTTACATTGTCCTATCCTCAGATTCACCGACTCTTTCCTCTGCCGGGGTCAAATCTGCCTTTGAATCCTTCCAGTGAATTTTTCATTTTAATTGTATTTTTCAGTCCAGAACTTCCTTTTTGGTTTCTTTTTAAGTTTTCTATTTCTTTATTGATATTTCTATTTTGTTCATATGTTTTCTTCTTGACTTGTCCATGTCTTCCTTTAGTTCTTTGAACATCTTTAAGACAGTTTAAAGTCTCTGTCTACTAGATCAGATCTGCTGTATGGTCTTATTCAGGGACAAGTTCTGTTGGTTTATTTTTTTCTTTTCAACAGGTGATACTTTATTGGTTCTTTGCATGCCTTGTGATTTTTTTTGTTGAAAACTGGACACCTAAATCTAATAATGTGATAAATATTTATTTTATATAAAAATATATGAATGTAAATCTAATAGACACTTAAACTTAATAATCTGGTAAATACACATTTTTATATATGCATATATATATATATATATATATAGAGAGAGAGAGAGAGAGAGAGAGGGAGGGAGGGAGGGAGGGAGGGAGGGAGGGAGAGACACGGACACTGAGATGTCTACTTCCTCTTGGTTATGTTTCTTGGGAGATTCCTGACTAATAGAGTACTACTCTGTGGGAAGAAGGAAAGAAATGTGGAAATCCTGACATCGTTTTTCTTATCTCAGCTTTGGTGCATCACTCCTCATTTCTGCAAGAGTGGACAAGGTTGAATATAATCCTGGACATCTCAGAGAGTAACTTAAGGAAAAAGAAGTTGGCAGAGATCCCACTGAGACTGGACACCATGAGAATATTAATGCCTCCCCTACCAATATTAAAGGATAGCTGTAAAAATCAAGTAAGATAATGGATAGGTCTTATGCTGTGATTAATATAATTTTTATTCCTTACTGACGTAATGGGAAGGAAAAGAAGTTGGCTACGGCTGCTACTGTCACCATCATTGTCTTCATCATCACCATCACCATCAGGTAAATAGCACCTGCAGAGCTACACTCTGCCCCAGCTTCCGCAGTGCATTCGCCAACCCAAGGTTCAGTTTAGGACAAGAAGCCAGCCTGTTGAGGCACAAATTGCCCCTCGGACAGGTTGGGCCTAATTGTCATTCACACTTCAGTATTAAGTGCTTCAATTAAACACCTACCAGAAACCACCCTCCATGAAAAAGATATTTTATTTAAGAGAAAAAGGAAGAAATGGAGGAGTCATAGATCCTCTCTGACATAAATCAGGCTCCTGGGTGCCTGCCCTTTGGATAGGATTGAAGAGACCCGGGTTTCTGGGAACCTTGTGAAAACCACTCGGCTTTTCCACCTATGAGAAAGGGGGTTGGCCTAGCAGCTAGGGTCAGGGTTAGGGATTAAAAGGATTTGTTCTATAAAATTTAGATTCAGTCAAAAGGCTGTACTCAAGTATCCAGAAGGCCACATGTGGTGACAAAGCCACAGGTTCCCCACTCCTGGCCCAGATGATTTCAAAGGCATATTTTGAAGCCATAATGAACAAAAACATCGTTATGATGTGGCTCTTCCCTCAAACAACATGCTGTGGGACAGCAGGGCACCTGGTGCCTTAGGACCAGGGCGAAGGTGGTCTGCAGGCTCCCACCTGGCACGACCATGCTGCTGCCCAATGCTCTTCTCATGGCCCTGCCCAGGGCTCAGGAGGTCACCAGAGCAGCCTCCCAAGTCCCCTAAAGCCACGCCACCCCATGCTCATGGCTATCCCCACCCTCCCTGCCCCACTCACTGCACCATAACTTTTACGTGGCCTGTCTCCCCCATCAGGCAGGGGTTTGGGGAAAGTGGTATAGGTGGGGCCTGGTGCATAATAGACTCTCTAGAAATGTTTGCTTGGCCAGTAAAAGGTACACGGTCAAGGCCAACTCATGCTTCCAAGCTGAACTCGGGCCCCTGGCTGCTGTGCAGAGCATGGCCGGGGTACTTGGGGCCTGCTCACTGCACTCCCCCAAGAGAAACAGAGGCGGCCAGAAGTGCAGGGCTTGGACCCCCTTCAGCCTGTGGCTTCAGAGAGGGGCGCACTTCCCCCCCACACTGGGGCCCTTGGCCAGTGACAGCAGTAGGTGCAGCTGCACTGGATGAAAAGAGATATATCAAAGTAGCTGTAAACAGCAAGATGATTAAAGATTAAAAACTGAACCTTACCTCTGATCCCGACAAAGATGGTCAGGCCAAAACAGATGAAGAAGACGACAAACACGAGGACAAAGTGGCGCTTGGAGAGTGTGTAGAGTCGCATGGGCGCCAGCCTGAGGGCAGAAGCCAGAAGGTGAGGACAGTAAGGGGGACGGCCTGCAGTCCCCAAACCAGCAACACCACGTGAGCCACTCAGGCCCCGACCTCCCCTTCCCACCCTTCACTTGAGAAGTGGACCTGCTCTGAAACCAGGTGACCTTCCCTGACAAAACAGCCTCAACAACCTCGGTGAGCACTTCAGGTCATTCCTATGTGTTCTGGGTCAAACACTCTGTGGACAGGGCCCCAGCCACCCTGGCCCATGTGTGGCAGGCCAAACCCACCCCTCATGGCAGGAAAATGTGCTGCAGCCACTGTGCTCACCAGGGCACATTTCTCCACACCACAGACGGGGTGGTGGGACCCCGCTACACACACCCCACCTTCAGTGCAACCACTGAGGACCCTAACCCACTCGCACGCAAGCACGCAGCTTAACGTGAGCTCCACAACCAGGCCCGGACTGGAAACTCCAGGTCCCACAGTGACACACTTTTCCACCAGGTGTTCCCCACCAGCCCACAGTCTTATGTTTCCCGTCCAGTGTCCCTCACAAGTTCAGACCCCTCCCTCATCTTGCCCTCCAGTGAAGAGCAGCTGGCCTGACCTCCCAGTGGGAGCCTGCTTTGATTTACACCTACAGTCCCCAGCCCCCAGGCTACAGCCTGGTATCAGTCCTTGGCCTGTTAGTAACGGGCCCTGCAATACCACCTGAGCTCTGCCTCCCCCCGACCCCAGTCTGTGGAAAAATTGCCTTCTGGGAAACTCAGGAACCCAGCCAGACAGCAGGAGGTGAAGCAAAGCTTCATCTGTATTTACAGCTGCTCCCATCGCTGACATCTCCACTCCCCAATCCCCACCCCACCCTACTGTCCGTGGAAAAATTGTTTTTCATGAAACTGGTCCCTGGTGCCAGAAAGATTGGGGACCGCTGATTCATACCAACATGGAAACCCCCTCAGAGGATGCAGCCTGACACTCACCCTGTCAGGGGCCCCCCGGTCCAGGTGGGGATCATTTCTTTTAGGACTCCCTGTATCAGGGGCCACCCACAAAATAAAAATCTGTAAAGGACCAGACGATAAATGCTCGAGGTTTTGTGGGCCACACGGTCTGTCGCAAACTCAGCTCTGCCTTACTTAGCAGCAAAGGTATCACATAACACATGAGTGGGGTTGTGTCCCAATTAAACTTTATTTACAAGAGAGGTGGTGAGCCTCTTGGCAGGCAGTTGGCTGACCTCTACCCTATACCCTGAAGAGGAGACCCATAGAGCCAAAGGGACGAGTGGGTGGCCTGGGTTCTGCTTTGTTTTCCATGTTCTTTGCAGCCCTCGAATGTCCTGGTCTTGGGGGCTGAGACAAGCAGGAAGGAGTCTGACCACTTCTCACACCCCAAGACAGGTGGCAACAGGCCTCGCCCCAGACCTGAGGAAAGGTTATTTACTTTATGGTTCAAAGCTCACACCAGTACGAGCACCCCTCCCCGTTTTACACGCCCAAGACTCCAGCAAGGGAGCAGGAAGTCAGCCTCTTAGCCGGACAGTCTCAGAGAAAAGGTGAGACCCGTGAATCACCACTGCTCGGACGTGGCTCTGCTGGCACCAGGCCTGCTCTCCCCAGCAGGGCCTGCGCAGCCACCTGGGCAGCAGACACACTACCAAGTGGACCTTCAGACCAGGGGCGCTGGGTTCACTGGATGACACTACCAGTGAAGAAATAAAGAACGAGCCCTTCATGGCTCCCCTCGGGACTTGGCTCGAACACTGACCTACAAATTAGCCTGCCAAGGCCTGAGAAGGGACAGCCAGTGAGGTGGGTGGCTTGGCCCCAACTAGGATTTGGGATCTGATGGATTATGAGAGGCCTGGGACTCTTAAAATACTAGAGCTAGAAATGACCTCAGGGAAAAAAAAACCAACCCCTTCCTTCAATTTACATAAAGGGAAACTGAGGTCTGGAGACAGTGGACGTGCCCAAGATGCTCAGCGCTGCCCTTTGCCGGCACCTGCGCTCCCGGGAAGGAAGCTCCGGGCAGCAGCACCAAGCTACGGGGATCCAACCTCCACCAGCGCCCCCAGGAAAGCCCCACGGAAGCTGGTGTGGGAACAAGCATCTCCTCTGTCCCTCCCCTGGCACCAGGTCTGTTGTTATACTTAGTTTCTTAGCATGGTGTGTTTAACATATTTTTGTTTTAACACTCTGCAGAAGGGAAGATTCCTAGGCAGCTGCACAGGGCATTTTCACGTTGAAAAAAAATTACACAAAGCTAAATGGGATAGATGGGGGAAGTGCACAGAAAGTCTGGAGTTCAGTTAAAAGCACCACACCGATGCTGACGTCTTAGTTTGATAAATGCACCAGGTTATGTGACATGCTCACATTAGAGGACAGTGGGTAATGACACACAGAAACATTCCGTGCTCTCTTTGCGTCTCTTCTGTAAAGCTGAAATTGTTTTTAAAAATTACACGTCATTCATGAGCTCTTCCATTAAACTATTCTCAGGGTGGCCTGTCCCCTGGGAGTAGGCATGGTTCCGAGATGGAGGAACACCGAGAGCTCCCCAAGCAGAGGCTGAAAGCATGGAAGAAATTACTTGGAAGAAGAGAAAAACAGAATAATCACATTTTAAATTTTGATTTTTAAAACACATTATTGACCCCTACAAGCAGAGTTATTTAGCAGATGAGAAGGAATGCTGGAAAAAGAGACATTAAGAACTGGCACAAAGCCGGGCGCGGTGGCTCACGCCTCTAATCCTAGCACTCTGGGAGGCCGAGCTGGGTGGATCGCTCAAGGTCAAGAGTTCAAAACCAGCCTGAGCAAGATCGAGACCTCATTTCTACTAAAAATAGAAACAAATTAATTGGCCAACTAAAAATATATAGAAAAAAATAGCTGGGCATGGTGGCACGTGCCTGTAGTCCCAGCTACTCAGGAGGCTGAGGCAGGAGGATCACTTAAGCCCAGGAGTTTGAGGTTGCTATGAGCTAGGTTGATGCCACGGCACTCTACAGCCCGGGCAACAAGACTCTGTCTCAAAAAAAAAGAATGGCACAAGAGCACAGAACAGAACATGTGCAGCAAATCATGTACCCAGGCTCAGAAGGCTCAACAAAATCCATCGTTTCCCCCTCATTCAAATTTCCACATAAATCTAACTTACTAGAAATTTTCCTGGTTTAGCAATCAAGTCACCCAACGCAATGGAAAAAAGACACGGAGAAAAGCAAATAACCCCTCTGCCTGAGCAAACGTCATCAAGGCATAACTGCCCACCCTGCACCAGGCTTATCAGAGGGAAGGGTGGGCAACAGGCCTTCATTTCCACTGTCTTCTTTTCCTGACTAGCAGCAAACCTTTCAGGCACCCTCACTCTGAGAGGCCTGGGGTCCAAAGACCCTCCCAGCCTGCAGGGCTGTCGTGGGCCCAGCGTCAGGCTGATTCCGCAGGAGGATGCCTTCCCCTCCGTGGCTCTTGATGCTCTCAACTTCCATTCTATATTTCAAATAAATCATAGAAGTTAAACTGTTGCTCACAGTCAAAGCAACAAACTTTGAGGAGCCCATGTAAAGACAAGAGAAGAGAGGAGGGGTCTTTGCCAGAACTGACCCAGCCCTGTGAGACCAGCTTGGTGACTACAACTGCAGTGTGTCCCCAGCGGCTTCCTGTCCTGCGCCAGGTACCCGGTTGCACATCCCGCTGATAGACGCTCACATGTCTCTAACAATAAAGACAACCTAGACAGACCAATGGCAAGTCTCGGTGACCAAGAGCACCGGTTGCCCTCTCTGACCATACCACCAACGGAGGATATTTGTGTAAATGCTTCGAGGCATGACTGTGAAAGTATGCATGGCCTACCAGTGAGAGGCCCAGGACCCCAGTGCCTTCCCGCTGTGCTCATCTCCACCTGTCCTCACCGCACCCTTTGTGAACACCCCAGCCCCAGCTTCTGGGCAGCCCTCGAGTGGAGGCTGCAGCCCCTGGCTGATCTCGTGCTTCTTCTGAAATCATCCTTCCTGCTTTCAGGAACCATCCTCAGCTGCCCTGCACACCCGCCAGAAGTCCTAAGTACTTCATGGTCAAAAGGTTTAAAACTGAACTCATTAAAAAACAAAGCAACAGAAATGAAAAACCTGCTTCCACTCCCCACCTTCCTGCCCCTCCCCTTGCTCCCTTCCCATATCCTGCAACCCGAGGCCACCCGGGATGCCCCTCTTGTTCACCCCACACGTCCAGCAGCCAGGAAGAGGTGAGTCCTCACTCCTTGGCTCCTCTTCGCTCCCAGCACACCAGACCTGCTGTCCAGGCCCTCGAGAACTCCCGCCAGAGTCACTGCCATCACCTGCAGACACGCCCTCCTTCGTGGTTACCACAGCACTTTCAACAGCCTGGCCCCGCCCAGAAAGCCTACAGTGGCTCCCACAGCCAGTTCGACCAGGGTCCCTCAGATACTTCCCCACAATTCCCATCCCACCTTCCTATAGTCATCACAATACCCTCTGGGGTAGGTGTCATTGTACCCCCATTTCACAGACGAGAAAGCTCAGACTCAGGTAATTTAGGTAACTTGCCGTGGATCACGAAGTTATTAAGGGGCAACATTCAAACCCGACCACCAGACTCCACAAATTCAATTCTACCATGTTTCCCAGATAGATCAATCTGCATGGGCACCAGGCTTGGTACATGGCAGGCATTCAAAAAACATCTACTGAACTCAACTTCCGTTAGCCATTTGAACAAAAGCATTTGTCTAGTTCCCTCAAGTTGGTGGTAAGATGCTAGGGAACAGGGAAGGGGCTCCCCGTTTCCCTATGCACCCAGGCCAAGTCAAGCATACCAGCTCTTTTTCTCGATGGGACCATATGTCAGTTTTCCTGTCCAGGTCCATGTATCTTTTCACACCAGGCATCTAATACACAAACTTGAAAATTCTAGCCTAGTTGGAGGCACCAGGCCCTCAGAAGATCTTTCAAATGCAATGAAACAGATTATCGCCTGAGAGTCCTCTTGGACTGTTGGGGCTCCTTCTAAATTAATCTCACTTTCATGGGTGCTTTAAAACATTGTGGATATATTTCTTAGAGAAACTAGAAATGCCTTTATTGGAACACCTACTCCAAAAATTGAAGCCATAATCCAAATCGTTGTAAGCCCTGCCGTCCCATCTTCATGCATATTTATAACCAATTCCCAAGCGACTGCTTCCAAGTAATGCAGAGTCCGTGGCGACATCCAACTCACAAGAGAAAATAGCTGGAGAACTGTTCTGCAGGTTCTCCACAGCCACATACTCTATTTTCTCCCTGGGACACGCCTGCGCAGGCTGCTCTGCCACTCATCCCTCCCCTACTCTCACTCCCTTGGTGATCTCACCCTGTCTCAGGCTTGAGAGGCCCAGCCCTCTCCCCTCAACTCCAGGCCCTACTAAACCGCCTACTCCACACCTCCACCGGGGTATCAAACAGGCACCTCATACGGGACACATCTCAAACCAGAGCCCTGATCTTCCTACTGATCTGCTTTCCCTGCAGCCTGCCCTGTCTCTGGACATGGCAAATCAGCCTTCTTCCTGCTCAGGTCGAACAGCCCAGGATGCAGAATGGAAAGACAAGACCCGACTCGGTCACAGAGACCTGGAGCTGGATTAACCCTGACCATTCCCACCTCAACTTCTGGAGACCCGTGTTGTTTAGCAAGCTCAGTTCAGGATTTTTTGGCGGGTGCTCAGCGGTTCACACTCATCCACGCCCCCTCCCAGCCTGGGCCCCCCACAACCCCGCCACCCCATGCCAGCACCGAGCGTCACAAATGCTCAGCGTCCAATAACGTTTGACTCCTTTCATTTCTACTCACTCTTTCTGATGTTATTCCATTTTCCTCCCCATATCCCCCATTTTCCTTGCTATGATAAATTACTGACAACTGAATTGCAAAATGTAACTTTTTGTCCCAGCCTTGTCTTTCAGTGGTGTTTGTGGCTCTGGCCTCTGCCCTCTTCTGCAAACGGGCCAAAGCAGCTCTAAGCTGCCTCTGTCCAGGCAGCCTTCTGCCTGGGACCACAGTGCTCGAGGCTACACACACTGGGTCAGGATGCCCCCTTCTTCCCGCCCAGCCAGCCGGAAAGCCCGTGGCCCATCAGGTCGGCTGAGTGCTGCAGAACCACAGCAGCCCGCATTGCTCGGCCCGCTCAGCACTCCTCGCCCACGCGGCCTCCCCAGAGTTCACTGACAGAGCGCTGGCAAGGCCAGGCGGGCGCCCAGCACTCAGCGAGTCCCACTCACCAGAATGACCACAAAACGGACAGAACTGGGATGAGCAGAGAACGTGCACGAACACCTCAAGGCGCTATCTTTAAGCGATACGGATAAAGAGACAGGAAGAAAACCCAAGCACCAACCATGCAGCCTTTTGCTGAACCCCAGTGACACCAGGAGCGCACGCAGCAGGGTGAGAGAGGACATCGCCCAGGAGGTCAAGCTTATCAGGAAGACGAAGTTTATTTCATTTCAGCAAGTCACTAAGACAGCGGACAGGAAAGCTGGAAGTATTCCGGTGTTACAAATTTTGCTATTTGTTCAACTGATACCCAGATTTCCCACTGTCAGAGTTAAGAATTGGGATCTGAGCAGTGGAAAAGAGCTTTAAATCTCCCAGCCTGTTCTCACATTTAAGATTTTTTTACAATCTACATAAAAATCATCTCTCCTCTTTTGGTCCAAAGTGCCAGCCCGGTGCCTGGCAGCCTGGCTCCCACTTCTGGACCACATGACCGTGGACAAGTGAAATAACTTCCCAGGGCCTCAGTTTCCTCATCTGCAAAATGGGGACAAGTGGTAGACTTACAGGGCTGCCCAAACGCAAGAGAGAAGTCATAAAATGCTTAGAACAGCATGGTAAGAATGTAACAAGAGTTCAGTCATCTAGTTACCAGAAAATAATAGTTGTGTTGTGCTTTTTCTCCTCCCTCTACCTTTTATTTTTTAAAAAATCTCAGCCTTCACTCTAACAACGTCTGTGCAGACGTGAAGTCTCCCCTCCCCAAGCGTCAGCCAGCTGGAGGAAAGGTGGGAGCTGGCACTCTCTGAGCACCTAGTTAGTACCAGGCTGGGAGCTTCCCTGTGGGCCAGGTCCATCACACATTTCACACGTGGAAATACAGAGGCCGGGATGGGGGAGATACACACACTGAGGTCCCAGGCAGCAGGAAGCAGAGGTGGGATTTGAACTCACAAGCACACACGCAGCACATGGGGGCTTAGGGCAGGAAAGGAGGCCTGCCACTTCCTCACACTCACTCTTGGGCCCCTCACTGAAATTTCAAGTAACATACCATTTAATGGGTTTTCAGAAGAAACTTCTGAGGGGAAGGACAGAGTAAGAATCTGAAATTTCAATCAGCTAAGTTGAATATATTGCAAATAATTTTTTTAGCTACTCAAGAATTAAGTAGGCTTCAAAAAAGCCATTAAGTGAACATTCAAGGCCCAACCATCTCAAAACACAATTTAATGGACAATGTCCCAAGCTCCTCAAGGAACCATGAGTTCATGCATATCCTTTCCAGGCTACAAGCCCAGTGACTCATGACCAGGAGTGTGTTGGTTAGGTCATTGAATACCGTGCCCAGGCCACACGGAACAAGGAAGCAGGTCAAACGCTGGCCAGCAAGCCTGATCTCGGTGCAGCCGGTGCCAGCCCTAGGAGCCGCGCTCCAGCCCAGCTCCAGGCATGGCAGCCTCATGGTTAAGGACCTGGGCTCTGGGGGCTGACTGCTTGGGCCTCTCCTCCGCTGACCAGCAGGGTGATCTGAGACAAGTTACCTCTCAAGAACTCTATCTAGTTCCTGAACTATAAAATTCAGGAAACTGAGGGACCCCACCACCTAGCACTGCTATGGCAATTAAATGAGTTATTACATGAAAGCCCTTGCTAAGCACCCTTAACTGCCAGCTGCTACCGAGAGGCGAGGAGCACAGTGGTCAAGAGTACGGGCTCTGGAGCCAGACTCCCAGGCTTCAGTGTCAGCTCTGACACTTAGTAGCTGTGACCTTGAGAAACTCACTTGTCCTCTCTATACCTCAATTTCCTCATCTGTAAAATGAGAAAATTCCTCATGGAAGGGTGCTGTGAGGATTCCATGAAATATACGTAAAGCACTTATAGCAGAACACGGAATGCAGTAAACACTCAAGCAATTATCTTTTATTATTTCTGCATATTATTTTGGTTCATGGGAAAAAAACTTCTTTTGAGAGCCACAATCCTAAATAACTCTATGGCTGCAGGAATAGGATATCAACCCAAGCCTGGTGTCCCCTCAAATGCTAGGAGACTCAGCAGGCCTCAGACCCTGAAACCATAGCAGGGCTCCACTGGGCTTAATTTGTCTGTGCCATGTTTTGCTGCTGGTAGAAGAGGGGTCTAATTAATACACTTCTACACTTAAACGCCCGTGGGATGGAAGAGACATGTTTCAAGGGCCAAGCAAGATACACACAAGACTTCAACTATATTTAAATTTGCAGAGAAATGCTACAGTAAGAGCAAAGCAACAAACGAACGTGACAAAGTCTCAACTCTGTGTAGCCCTGTAGCTCAAGCAGGAAGTCACATTACAAAATGTTGGAGACACGTCCTGGCATTATCTGAGAACGCATGGAGTTTGCAGGAAACTTCAGTGTGAAGCTTAAGAACGAAGAACTCTTTCTTTTAGATGGTTATGATGAACTCTCCTGCCTTTCTCCTTTTTGTTTTTTTTTTAGAGACAAGGTCTCACTCTGTTGCCCAGGCTGGCATGCAGTGGCATGATCATAGCTCACAGCAACCTCCTCAAACTCCTGGGCTCAAGTGATCCTCCTGCCTCAGCCTCCTGAGTCCCAAATACAGGTGTACACCACCACACCCGGCCTCTCCTGCCATTTTTAAGAGAGTAGGCTGGGAGGTGGCAAGGGCCAGGGTCTACAGTGGGACCACCCCCACTCCCTAAGCAGTGCACTAAGGCTGCCTCTGCTCCTCTGGGCACCTCTATGCTCTCCCATTCTCCCCACCTCCTCCTTCAACCCAGCATTGGCTTCTACTGCCCAGCTTCTCTTCTGCACCCGCTCCTCTCACCTTTCTCACCTCGGGGCTCTCAGGCACACCAGCCAATGAGAGCATTGTGACCCTACGAGGCTCCTGGGTCCAGGATATGCTTCAGATTTTCAGGCTTCTTAGTAGACTTTACCTGCTATCAAAGACTTTTTTCAGTTTCCAGGTGGGTGCCTGGAATCCTGGCCACTGGTGGAGGTCTGACCTCTAGATACCCATGTCACCCTCCCACCCCCTTGTTCAAGCAAGCCTGAGGCATTAAGCACCTACCGCACAGTGGGGATGCACTAAAGTCAAGCTGTGGTTTGCTAGTCAAGTTAAAGGCTTCCTTTGATCTAGCTCCCATCCTGTAAACACTGCAGTCCCCAAACCCCCAAGCTCCCAAATCCCCCAAGCCCCAGGCTTCAGGGGGCACCAATCCATCGCCTTTTAGGTCCACGGCCTATTAGGAACCAGGTACAAATCACTGCCTGAGCTCCACCTCTGCCTCCCTCCCCTTCTGTGGAAAAATTGCCTTCCATGAAACCCATCCCTGGTGCCAAAACAACTGGGGACCGCTGCTGTTAACAGAGGGCACAGTCCTCCAGCAGGAGACTGGAGCCCCATCCAGGCCAAGGCCCACACACCTCACACTCCCTGCCTAGTTCCTCCTGAGAATTCGGACAACACTAGGCACAGCCAGGGCTGCTGCGCAGATCCAAGATAAGGTATGTGACAGGACCTCCTAAAGCACGCAGCTGTCACTCTGCTACAGGGCCACAGCTCCATGCCAGTTCCTTTGGTATTCCAAGAGGGTGCTATTCACACAGACCACACACGAATGCTGCCCCCTGGAGTCGTGCAGAGGCAGTACTGCTAACCCACCTCCACCTGGCTTTCAACTAAAAGAAAGACCTCTAAACACCCACCTAGATGTGACATTTTATGCCAGTCAAGTTTCCTAAGATGTGCTAAAGTGACCAACCAAAGTCAGAAACTTCTAAGGAAGCAGAAGGAAAAAACTTTCCCCCTGTCACAGGTTCTTGCATTGAGGCAACACCTGGAGTTACTTCTCTGATCATGTGCACAGTCGGAGAGGTCAGCAGAGGTCCCACGCACGACCCTTGTGCCTCTAAGACCCACGTAAGCCCAGAGAGCGCACAGTCCCGGCCGACGCGGCAGCCTGCCCTCCAAACCTCCTGCGACAGGCGCTGTCCACGCCGCCCGCCGGGACTCCGGGCACTGCTTCTCCGGACTCCCTGCGGCTCTGCCCAGCGCTAAACCTCTTTTTAACCCTGTCTCCTTCTTTTCCCGATGCCCCCAGGGAGACACCCAGGCGACTCTGCGGCGTCAAAAGCAAGCTGTGGGGATGGCGTCCATGCGGCCCTACACAGGTTTTTCCTCGTTAAAATCCCCGAACTTCACAGAGGTTCACGGCCAAAAGAGGTTCCCAAGGCCCAAAGTCAGCAGACTGCAAAACTCAAAACCCGGCGTCCCAGAGACGCACGGGGCCGCGCGGTCGCAGCGCCAGACACCTCTCCCGGCGCTCGGCCACACCGCGGCGCCGCGCGGGCGCCCCGGCCCTTCCCGGAGAGCGGCGGGCCGGGCCGCGCCCTCCCGCGCGAGGCTGCCCTCCGGCGGCGCGGCTGCCTCCGTCACTCCGGGCTCCCGCCACGCCGCCGGCCGCGGAGTCCCGGGCGCGTCTCCACTCCCAACTCCGCCCCTCGTCCCCGCCGGCGCCGCCAAGCCCCGCGGGCCCCTCCCCGCCCCCAGCTCCACGTGGGCGCCCGGGGGCCCCGCACTCACGGCTCCATGTCGGCGCCCCGGGCCCGCCCGGCGCCGCGCAGCAGCCGCAGCCGAAGCGACGGCGGCCCCGAGCGGGCGGCCGCGGAAAACTCGTCAGAGCGCGACGCCGCGTGGTCACGTGCGCGGAAGCGGCGGGCGCGGTGGGGCGCGCAGGCGGCGGCGGCGGCCCCGCTTCTCCGCCCCGGGAGCGCCCGGCTGGCCCTGAGCTGGGGCTCGCGGGAGAAGGAATGACGTTCATTCATTCCCCCTCCTGCTTCCAGGGCGTCTTAGCCAGGGCTGAGCTGGGGCCTCGGGAGTGCCTGAATGCTCCGCGGTTGTCTGGAAAACACCGCGCACAGTGTGCAAGCTTCCATCCCAAGCTCGCGCCCGCAGGAAGCATGCACGCGGATCCCCCAGAGCTGAAACTGTATTGATAATTGCTGGTGCGAGTCCGGGTTCTGCTAAGGCCCTACAGTAGGAGTATCAGGGGCTTCTACACACTGACCAGATCAGCTGACCAAAAGCGTTTCCTTGATTTAGGATCTTGGCTCACAGTTCTAAATTTGCTATAATCAAGAAAGGATGACAGCCAAGGTTTGGATATTTCTGAGATTCTCTTTAGAGCATTAGCCAAAATGTCCCTGTCCCCATGTTGCTGTGGGTTTAAAGACAATCTGCATGAGGAAAAAAAAGGACTTTCAAGCTTCCTTCCAGCTATCCTCATTCATTCACCAAGCTGTCAACAAGCTTCCTATGGGCAGAAAAGTGCCAACTTCTGATTCAAGAAACAGTTCACGCCCTCAGCCAGCTTACAGACAAAGCAAATTACCAAAAATAACTATGACAAGCACAGATTGCTAGAGTTAGGAAAGGAACCTAACTCAGGTTGAGGTGGTGGAGGGCAGGTAGAGGAGGTAGGGGAGAGAATGCACGGTGTTTGGGCTGAATCCTGAGGGTGAGATGGAAATTAGGAAGTTGGAGAGGAAGAGGGGAGATACCAAGCAAAGCAACAGCCCAAGCAAGGACAACAAGTATTAATGACA
The DNA here is from genome assembly GCA_963574885.1 of Lepilemur ruficaudatus. Taxonomy (NCBI): domain Eukaryota; kingdom Metazoa; phylum Chordata; class Mammalia; order Primates; family Lepilemuridae; genus Lepilemur; species Lepilemur ruficaudatus. The sequence continues at coordinate 29,161 of CAUYRT010021744.1, forward strand.
AGAAATTCCATTAGCACTCTGATTCCCAAACTGCAATTCTCAAAGGGATAACAAAGGAACTAGTTCTTACATTCTTTTCATACACACTCCGAGGGAAAGAGCTCTTCACAGCAACAACACCGGGAAACACAAACTCCAGTGTCAGCAGGGACAGGCAGGTAACAGGGGTGCAGGTCAGGGGGTATTATGAAAACAATACATGCAACATTTAAACAGGCGGCTGCCACTCAACCCTTTGAAGGAATCTGAGCCCAGTGTGGCGAGAGGCTGACTTCAAACATGCATTTTCATGTGATATCTTCTGTTAAATTAAATTTAGGACTGCAGATGCCTGCATGCTTGAGTCCTTACTTGAGGAGCTGCCTGCAGCCTGGCATAGCACATAAAATAACTGACAGCCTAATTCAGGAGTTTACTTTGTAACAAACAGCTGAGCCTCAGCCAATGACAGCAGCTGGGCTTCAGGCAGTCCCAGGGGGCCAGCTGACTCAAATAAGGCAAAACTCTGAGCTGTAACCACTAAAGCTGTCTCTGAACCTCAAGTCTACTTTCTGTCCATAAACGATGTCTGACCACATTGCAGCCCCGGAGTTCTTTGAACCCGTTCTGGTTCTCTGGGCTGCCTAATTCTAGAATCACGAATAAAAGCCAGTTAAGATCTTCACACTGAATTTGTTGTAATTTTGTCTCTGACACTTCCAATTCTAACATGTTAGAAATGAATTCAAAAAAATATTTTAAGCCCCGAGAGAACTAAACAAAACGTATTTGGCCAGAGGCAGCCAGTTTCTCCCTCCCTAGTCCAGAGCAGTTTATCTGATGTAGAAATCCCTGCTCAGTGACCCTGTCAGCTGCCCGGTCTCTCCTGAGACATCTCCAGGGAGAGGAAATTCTGCCACCCCAGGGCCCTCGGCCCTCGCTGCTTTCATACAATCCAAACCACCAGCTCGTAACTTCTCCCATCTGCTCCCCGGGGCCTGCCCAGCAGCACCTAGGTCAGCTAGCGCCCTCTCTCCTGACCCTTCTTCAAGGATGTGAATACGGCAACTGCTTCCCCCTCAGCTCCTCTTCTTCTGTCACACTTTTTCTCATTTATTTGTCCTTCAGCCATTAACTGAGCGCTCCGTGTGTGCCAGGCACTGCCCTCAGCTCTGGAAACACAGCATGAATAGACAAAGTCCCTGTCCTCCTGGGACTTACCTTCCAGTCCGGGACAATAATAATCCAAATAACTACTTAATTGCAACTGTGATAGAAATGGAAAAGAAAGGTGCTGTGACCATGTGTATGAAAAGGGGAGAGGGACCCAACATATTCTGGGCTCCAAGAAAGCTGATGTGATCTGTCAGCCATATTTCTCTCATGACACATTGAGATTCCTACACGTTCACTTCCAGGCCCTCTCCTCTGAGCGTGCTTCTGCTGGGCACGTTTCCCCCAGCTCGGACGAGCTTCATTTCAGGTGAGCTTTACATCAGCGGACCATGAGTTTATGTCTTGGAAGCTGCAGCCCACTCAGCCCATCATTCTGTTCCTTTGATGTGTCCTCAGCTCTCCATTCAGGCCACCCTGTGGCATGAGAGTTAACTGGCATTTGCTGAGCACCTGCAAAGCTTAAGGCCACGAGCCAGTGAATTCTCTGAATGCCTTGATGAGTTACAAATGGTCATTATCCTCATTTTATAGATATGAAACAGAGGCCTAAAAAGGTGGAGTGATTTTCTCAGGGACTACTGATAAGAAGCCAGGACAATCTGCCCCCAAGCCCATGCTCTTCCAGGGCCAGCACCCTGGGCACTGGTAAATCCAACAGGGACATGCTGACCAGCAGGGGCTGGGTCTCTCCAACCACCGAGTGACTCAGCCTACACTTACCAACTTTGTTCTTTTTTAAAAGACTTCTAAAGTCCAGATATACCATGTCCACAGTATTCCTCAGAAATCCCATTTAATTGGGAAATTTGACCCACGTGTGTGTATGTATGTGAAACTCTACCCTATTCCACAATGAATATGACATCAGAAACTAGATTGGTCTGATGCCACCTATTTTTAGAAATCCCTACTCATACCTAATGTTCATTTCATTTTCTAAGGGCCAGAAAAACCATCCTTTTAAATAATTTCACTATAGAACAGGACCAAAGTCAAGTCCACCAGTCCATAGTTTGCTGACTCCTACTTGCTGCTATTTTTCAAAGTTCAATGGCAACTCAGGAGTCCCCTTTGCAAATATCCTTCATACCCTAGAAAATCAATTGTTTCAAGGGATTCAAACTCACTTCCTAATTTAACAACTAACATTTGTCTAGCATTTTGTAGTTATACTCTTATAATCTCCTCACCTATCATAGTAATGTTAATAATGAATAATGGCTAACATTGAGTATGCATACTCCAATAATAGTTAGGAACTGAGTTAAGTAGGAATGAAACCGAAACAGCTTATTCCAATTCTCCCTAAGCCATTGTCTCAGTCCGCTTGGGCTGCTGTAACAATAGCACAGACCGAGTGGCTTACATAACAGAGGTTTATTTCTCACAGTTCTAGAGGCTAGGAGTCCAAGATCAAGGTTCTGGCCAATTAGGTTTCTGGTGCGGGCTTTCTTCCTGGTGTGCAGATGGCTGCCTCATCACTGTGCTCAGACGGCCTTTCCTCTGTACCAACAATTCCAATTTCCTATTCTTCATTCCAAGGCAGGAAAATCTCATGGTCTGTACTTCCCCTTAACCACAGTTGTAATTGATGACAGTTGATGTTAGAAACAGCTCTTGGCCTGTGGTTTCCACAGCTCCTGGGTGCCTATCTTCGGTTGACTCGTCCTCTCTCCAATAAGCAGAGCATGAACTGAAGTGCTTCCTCCGTGGCTCAGATCTGTCGCCACGCTGCCTTCCCCTGTCATTGAAGAAGGGCTTGTGCCTGGCTGGCCCACCTGCTGCAGCGGACACGGGAGCTGACTTCTCAGTGGCTCCTTTGCTCGTAAGAACTGATCACTCGAAGCAAGAGTCTAACTCTTACTCGATACGTCAAATGCTTTATCTTGCTCATCAAGTTTAGGAGCACCAGGAACAGGCATTCTTCTGCTCAGCAGTTATTGACAGTGTAAGTCAGGCTGATATTTTTGCTTTCTTGTCATAGTACTCGTTCCCATCATTTATTATTGTATAACAAACTGCCCTAAAATGCAGTAGCCCTATTAGTTGTCTATTACTACATAAGAAATTACCCCAAACCTTAGCGACTTGAAACGACATTTGTTATCTCAGTCTCTGTAGGGCAGGAATCCAGGGCAGCTTGACTGGGTCCTCTGTCTCAGGACGTCTCACAACATCACAGTCAAGCTGTCAGCTGAGCCTGCAGTTATCTCAAGTATGACGGGGAAGGCTCCGCCTCCAAGCTCACACATGTGGCTGTTGGATTCAGCTCCTTATGGGCTGCTGAGGCTGCTCTCAATTCTTTGCCACGTGGCATGCCCTCCACAGGGCAGCCTACGACATGACAGCTTTGCTTCATCACAGTGAGCAAGCAAGAAGAGCCTGAGAGTGACAGCAAGACAGAAGTCACAATCTCTTATAACCTAATCCCACAAGTGACACTCCATCATTCTCGCTCTATTCTGTTCTTTAGAAGCAAATCACTAGGCCCGTCCCACATTCGAGAGCTGGGGATCATGCTAGGGCATGAATACCCGGAGGCGGGGATGCCTGGGAGTATTTGTGTCACCTACCACAATGGCTGGAAAAAACTCTTATTATTTCCCATGGATCTGTGTGTTGACTGAGTTCAGATGGGCAGGTCTTGCTCGGGGTCTCTCTTGAGAACGCAGTCAGATGACATCTGCGGCTGCAGTCATCCGCAGGCTCAGTTCTGCTGGTGTCTTAGTCCATTTTGTGTCGCTATAACAAAATATTTGGGGCTCGGCTGGGTAATTTATAAAGAACAGTGATTTATTTGGCTCATGATTCTGGTGGCTGGAAGGTTCAAGATTGATCAGCTGCATCTGGTAAGGCCCCAGGCTGCTTCCACTCATGGTGGAGAGTGGAAGGGGAGTGGGCAAGTGCAAAGAGGTCTTACGGTGAGAGAGGAAGCAAGAGCGAGGAACTGAGGAAGCCAGACTCCTTTAACAGCCTGCTCTTGGCCAGGCACAGTGGCTCACGTGTGTAATCCCAGCATTTTGGGGAGGCCAAGGCAAGAGGATTGCTTGAGGCCAGGAGTTTAAGACCAGCCTGGGCAAAAACAGAGTGAGACCCTATCTCTACAAAAAAAAAAAAATTTTTTTTTAAACTAGCCACACATGCTGGCACGCAGGTGTAGTTCTAGCTACTTGGGAGGCTAAGTTGGGAGGATCACTTGTATGCCCAAGAGTTTCAGGTTACAGTGAGCTATGGTTGCACCACTGCACTGCAACCTGGGCAACAGAGCAAGACTTTCTATAAAAAAAAAAAAAAAAACCACCTGCTGTTGCAGGAACTAATCCATTCCCAAGAGAGCAAGAATTCACCCCCACTTTGGGCATTAATCTATTTATGAGGGGTCTGCCCATGATCCAAACACCTCCCACTAGGCCCCACCTCCCAACACTGCCACATTGGGGATCAAATCTCAACATGAGTCTTGGCAAGGACAAACTATAGCAGCTGGACATGCTTGAGCTGGGTGGCTAGAAAGCTAGGGGCAGGCCAGGCAGTTTCCCCCATGTGGCTTTTCCAAGTGGCTAGCTTGGCTTTCTTGTAGCATAGAAGTTTCAGGACAGTCAGACTTCCAATGTAGTGGCTGATTTCTTCTAGAATGAATGCTCTAACACACCAGGGTAGAAGCTGCAAGGTTTCTTATGACCTAGCCTCGGATGTCATTCAGGATCACACTTGTTGGTAAAAAGAGAGTCAAGACCAGCCCAGGTCCAAGGGAACAGGACAAAAAAACAAAACAAACAAACAAAAAAACCCAGCATGAATCCAGGGAGGTGTACCATCTTTGGAGACTAGCTACTATGAAAGCTTTCAGAATTAAAATGAAGTCACTTGTGTTAAAACAAAACAAAACAAACCTGTCAGGCCAGACAATGTAGCTCAAGTCTGTAATCCCAGCACTTTAGAGGCCAAGGCAGGAGGATTGAGACCCTCAATCCCAGGAGTTTGAGACCAGCCTGGGAAACATAGACCAGCCTCTACAAAAAATAGAAAAACTAGCCGGGTGTGGTGGTGCATACCTGTGGTCCCAACTACTCAGGAGGCTGAGACAGAGGATCCTTTGAGCCCAGGAGTTCAAGGCTACAGTGAGCTGTGATCACACCACTGTATTCTAGCTTGGGTGACAGAGCGAGTTTCTGTCTCTAAAAATAGATTTTAAAAAATAAGTAAAAAACCCTGACAAGTAAAGCCGGAGAAGATCATGAAGAGAAGGGATCTCATGCACAAATGCCTGATAACAAAAACTATCACAAAAGACTCTACAAAAACCACAACCTTACACAAAAGCCATTGCAACTTTATACTTCTATGAGAACATCTGCCCAGCAACTGCCTGTCCCACTTCAGACTAACATCCCCTTTGTTATTTATCCTTGTAGCCAAGGATAATTATATCAAAAGAATTATGTAATCCTCCTCATTTTATTTAAAACAAAACAAAAACAAAAACCTTTGTCTTTCTTGACCTTCCTGACGTGCCTATAGGTTACTATGGGATGCGTGTTCCCACTGCAGTGCTCCATTCCCCCCAAAATATAAATTTCTTTCAGAGAGCCCCTCTCTGTTTTTTATTTGGGTTGACATAAATGATGTCAGAAGTAAGATCTGGGAAGGAAGAAATCGATGATTCTTGAAGCCAGTGACTCACTTGAGCCTTTGAGCTCCTCCCTCTCCTGCTGGGATCAGTCTCCTCTCAAGCCAAGCCTCCTTCTTTTTGGTAGAGGCTTTTGATACTATTTGGGATGAATTTTGGTAGATAGGCCACCGTAATAAAGGAGCTTATATCCCTCTTGGGATGATAAAAGACTTTTTGTCTATTCTGACAAGTCCTTTTTGTTAGAAAGGCTTTCTGGTTTGAGTACTCTGGTTTCTAAGGAATTTAAATTCTGCCTCTGAGACGTGTCTTTTCTGGTGAATTTACTTTTGGTTCTTTCTGCATGCCGAATTGAATATTTTGTTTGATCTGCATGCCTGGGTTAACATTCAGCGAACACTCTGATTTTGGTTTAGTTACACGTGTCTGTGAATGATTTGGCTCATTTACCCTGCTTGTTTCTGAAAGTCTTCCAAGAGCAAAATAGACCCTGTAAATCGTGGGCACAGGATGGCTAATTAAAAGCCACTAGGGTGGTCACCACCATCTAAAACACTGATCCAAACTCCTGCCATTCTTTGACAGAATTTATAGAATTTTCTTTGCTCTCGAGCGATTAATAAAAAATAGAATGGGATTATCATTGTCATGCCAAGTTTCCTGACAGTCCAGCTGGCTACATATTAAGGCTTGTTCCCATGCACATTTTTAAACTAATGGTAAAATTACATTAAAGAAAATTCAAAGTTCAAATGATCATTATTCAAACTCTTGCTCAAAAAAAAAAAAAAACCCTGCAACTATAGAGTTAACATACAGAGCCTTCTAAGTTCTCTCTCTCTTTTTCCCCTGTTTACTTTAAATCTGTTGACTTTTCTACTGTTGAGATAAAACTCACTGCTTATGACATGCCAGCCAAGAGTTTTTAAAGAAGTTTTAAAGAGTTTCCAAATCAACAGTTTTACAAATTACAAGAGCTCTGTGGTAAGCAACAATCTAGACTTAAGAAACATCTCTTTTAATGTAACTCTAGGTTTGCCTGACTAACAACTGCTTAGGGTGATGGAAAAGTTAATTGAAGGATGGACAGCATAAAAGAAAAAAAAACTAGATAAATGTTTATAACAGGCTCTCAGATCAAACAGATGAGAATCTTGAGCTCAGAGCAATAATATAAAGTATCTCTGTCTGGCATAAAAATTGCTTTGTCTGTCTGTCACACAGAGGCCAAAAAGAAAAAGCCAAAAATAAACCTGCTAGGATGCCTCCCTGCCCAGTTGACTAGTCAAGCCCACAAGGTCAGCAAACAAAGGATAGATTTGTTACTAGTCCATGGCTATTTGGAGATTTCTGTTTTCCTTGTACAAGTCAGCCAGTCCTAGCTAAAATGTAAACATTGAAATTTTAACCCTTAACTCATTTAAAACTGAAAAAAGAAAAGAAAAAAGAGGGGTAAAGAAATTTTTAAAAACCAAACTGCTTTACCCAAAATTTTGGTCCACAGTCTTCACGAGGTTATCCATCAGGGCAAATAAAGTTTAGCCACGTGAATGGATCCCAGTTTTGTCAAAAATACAATTTGGATCCAACTGTCTTTTATAAGCCAGTGAAGTTATATGTTTTACTGTCTCATGACTAAAATTCTAAAATGAAAGCTATCAGATCTTTATTTGTGGGTGTGGATATATGTTTAGTTGTGTTTACACGTATGTATATGTATTATGTTGTGTCTACGCAGTGAAATCTAGTGTGGTCCCTTTAGAAATTGCATTCGGATTGGCTTACACAAATGTGCATTCATATAAAATACAGTAAGTCCTCACTTAACATTGGTAGGTTCTTGGAAACTGTGGCTGTAAGCAAAACAGTGTAGAATGAAACCAATTTTTTTTCTCATCACCGTTATACTGAAACAACAATGAACAAAATGACATTATTTGAGGATCTGCTGTATGTCACCTAAAGTCGCAGTTTCCAAGAACCTACCAAGGACACTAGGTGAGGACTTACTGTCTCTACTAATTAACCCAAGTGCCTTGTAGTTCACGTGACTGAACTAAATCCTTAATAAATAAACTAGTTTTAAAATTGTTGGTAAAATAAAAACGTCTTCAAATTTGTCAGCATATATTTTTGCCTGGATTTAATGGTCAGACAGTTTTATATTTGTCTCTGCTAGATGTTTTAAGGTGTCAAGGTTTAATACAAGGGTTATAAAACTATAAACCCAGCCTAAAACAAAATGATCTTTTCTGTACAATTTTTTGATAAGTAAGACTAATTTATATTGTTGGTTTAATAAAAACAGCTGTATCTTCTGAGTTATTGACAAAATACCTGTACAGTTAACTATAAGGTTCTTACTTAGGTGAACACCTGATATTCACAGGATATAGAAATGGTTAACAGGGAACATATATACACACACACAAATAAAGATCTGATAGCTTCCATTTTAGGATTTTGGTCATGAGACAGTAAAACATGCAACCTCACTGGTTTATAACTTAAAATGATGGCTAGCTTTGTCTAATATCTCAGTTGCAATAAGTAATCTAGGTATAATTGTTAATAATAAATAAATCAAGTAAATATAAATGGGATAAATGTTTATAAATACACTTTTTTATGTACTTTAAAAATCTTAATGTTATGTTAAATTAAATAATAGATACTGATCAAATGTCTGGGTTGTTTCCAAATAAGATGTAAAAAACTAAAAGAATTGATAAATTTAAGTTTGTTCTTGCCTTCTTAAATTTTATAGAAAGACTATTAATATATGTGGGTCTATTAATACCCATAAAAATTATGTTATGGAAAAACATGTTTCTAAAAATTATAAAATGGTTCTTTATAAAATACTGATACGTGACAGATAGTTCAAAATTACTTTCTAAAAATTAGGGTACTATGAGTAAAATTCCTGATTAATATATAATTCTATATATAAGTATACCAAAAAATAAGTATGTTTTTAAGTTAAAAATTTATTTAAAAGAAATTAAAATGTGTTTTTATTTAAAAAGAATAATTTTGTCTAATTTGAAGGTTATTTAAAAGTTGTTTCAAAATATAGATTTAAAAAGGAAATAAAAAGATTTTAAAAAACAAGTAAGTAGGAGTGAGAGATATAAAAAAAGTAATGGGTATAAAGATATATTTTGGTTAAAAAGGTTAAGAAATAATAATTTTGCATAAAAAATATTATGTGGTGAATTTTTGTCTTAAAGACTGGTTATTTAAGAAAGAGGAGGTATATAGGACAAAGCAAAAAGTCTATGTATGTCATGAAAGGCCTGGGTAAGATGCAATAAGGTTTGTAAAAGATAAATTTATTTAAGAAAAATTTGTGTGAGATCAAGTTGGCTATAATTAAATGGGAAGTATTTGTATCTTTCTAAAGATTGATCTTTGATATTAAAAATACACTAATACAAAATGAAACAGTTGGTTTCCTATGTTAGAACAACAAGGTTTTCTTAAAGTATTAATCTGCTCTTAGTAAAATTGCAAGAGGTTTTGATTTTTAAATCTGCAGTCTGTTTCTTTAGCAGCCATCTTCTAAACCAGCAGTCCCCAACCTTTTTGGCACCAGGGACTGTTTTCATGGAAGACAGTTTTTCCACGGACTGGGGCTGGGTGGGGGGGATGGTTTCAGGATGATTCAAGTGCATTACATTGACTGTGCACTTTATTTCTGTTATTGTTACATTGTAATATACAATGAAATAATTACACACCTCACCATAGGTTGGGGACACCCGCTCTACACTGCAGAGTTTCTATTTCTGCCACACTGCCTCCTGAGAGCCACTTAATTTCCCTAGTTTCAAGACAGAAATGCTGTGTTTTTCATTCATCATGGTAATCTCATTTCTTGAGGTAGAGTTTTCCTCTTAAAGCTTCTCAGATTCCTATCGCAGAAGTTTAACTTCTACTGTGTCTCACAACACATGACTGGCATTGCCCTCAGCTCGCTCTTCCCTTGATAAGGCCTGGGATGATAACTCTCTCTTTCAGCTTTTCCACCAGCTCTTGTAACCTTTTTCCCCCTCCAGTTCTAATTCTGCTGTTACGGCCTGATACGAAAATGTTTGTCTTGAATGACTAAAAAAGCAATGTTTTCCTCCAGTGTAACTCCAGTGCAGACTCTTGGCTTTTCCAGATGTGTCTGAACTGTTCCATGTAACAAGGAAATTCTACCTGCTTTTACTTTTTCTAAGAGCCATGCATTCCCCTGCTCAAGAGGCTGGTTTGCTTGTCTATATTCCTTTACAATAGAGTGTACACTCATAATCTTGAACACATTCTTCCTGTCTCTGATTAAATTTGGCTACCTCGTCAGCAGGCTCAACAGGTATCTAAATGGCTTTCGTTTCAGAAGAGCAACCACACCACTGGGGATTTTTCTTTACTTTTATGGTAACTGACCTAAAAAAAAAGAATTTATATTGCATTAGATAATTTCCTGTGTTATCTTTATTAAGTTTTTTTATTACTTAGGAAAACTGAGCTCTAAAAAGGCTAAGGTTTTGCCGGGGCGCGGTGGCTCACGCCTGTAATCCTAGCACTCTGGGAGGCCGAGGAGGGTGGATCGCTCAGGGTCAGGAGTTCGAAACCAGCCTGAGCAAGAGTGAGACCCCGTCTCTACTATAAATAGAAAGAAAGAAATTAATTGGCCAACTAAAGATATATATAGAACAAATCAGCCGGGCATGGTGGCACATGCCTGTAGTCCCAGCTACTTGGGAGGCCGAGGCAGAAGGA
>CAUYRT010021746.1:0-99308 GCA_963574885.1 Lepilemur ruficaudatus
GTGATTAGGTATCTACCCAAAAGAGCATAAGACATTCTATTATAAAGACATCTGCACACGAATGTTTATGGCAGCACAATTCACTATTGCTAGGTCGTGGAAACAACCCAAGTGCCCATCAATTCATGAGTGGATTATTAAACTTTGGTATATGTTTACAACGGAACATTACTCAATTTTAAGAAATGACAGTGAGTTAACACCGCTTATATTATCCTGGATTAAGCTTAAGCCCATTATTCAAAGTGAGGTGACACAAGACCCGAAGAATGGGCCCCACTTGTACTCGCCATCAAGTTGGTATTGACTGATTGACACTATGGTACTTAAATGGTGGTGGTGTTCACTGGGGATTTTGGGGGTGGGGGATGGACCCATATCTGGGAGATGTGGTGAGCACTGTGAAATGGAGGGACATACTTGAAGTGTATTTGGGGATAGATATTAGGGGTCTCAACGGGGGGTGGGAAATCCTCTAAAACTGATTCATGTGAATAGCTGTACAACTTGGTAAATTTACTAATAACCATTTAATTGTACACTTGAAATGGAATAAAGACATGGTATGTAAATTACACTTCAATAAAGACAAAAAAAAAAAAAAAGAATGGTGAATCCTTTCCAGAAGGTTTTCAGTCTACTTTGCATAGATCCATCAGAGAAATCACTATCTATAGCAGTCATAGTCTTACAAAATTTATTTCTTAAATAATAACACTTGAAATTACTCCTTGACCCATGGGCTACAGAATGGATATTGTGTTACCAGGCATGAAAACTACATTAATCTCCTTATACATCTCCATCAGAGCTCTTGAGTGACTAGGTGCATTGTCAATGAGCAGTAATATTTTGAAAGGAATCTTTTTTTCTGAGCAGTAGGTCTCAACAGTGGGCTTGAAATAATTCAGTAAACCGTACTGTAAACAGATGTGCTGTCATTCAGGCTTTGTTTTTCCTTTTATAGAGCAGAGGAGATTTAGCATAATTCTTAAGAGCCCTAGGATTCTGGGAATGGCAAATGAGCATTGGCTTCAACTTAAAGTCACCAGCTGCATTAGCCCCTGATAAGAGAATCAGTCTGTGCTTTGAAGCTTTGAAGCCAGGCATTGACTTTTCCTTTCTAGCTATGAAAGTCCTACATGGTATTTTCTTCCAATAGAAGGCTATTTTGTCCACATTGAAAAATATGTTGTTTAGTGTAGCAACCTTCATCAATTATCTTAGCTAGATCTTCTGAGTAACTTGCTGCAGCTTCTATATCAGCACTTGCTGCTTCACCTTGCACTTTTGTGTTATGGAGATGTCTTCTTTCCTTAAACCTCAAGTACCAACCTCTGCTAACTTCCAACTTCTCTTCTGCAGCTTCCTCACCTCTCTCAGACTTCATAGAATTGAAGAGATTTGGGGCCTTGCTCTGGATAAAGCTTTGCCTTGAGAGAATGTTGTGGCTAGTTTAATCATCTATCCAGACCGCCAAAACTTTCTCCATATCAGCAATAAGGCTGTTTTGTTTTCTTATCACTTGTGTGTTCGCTGAAGTAGCACTTTTAATTTCCTTCAAAAAATTTTCATTTGCATTCACAACTTGGCTATTCGGAGCAAGAGTCCTATTATTTGTCCTATCTCTGCTTTTGGCATGCTGTCCTCATTTAGCTTAATCATTTCTAGCTTTGATTTAAAGTGAGAGACGTGCAACTCTTCCTTTCATTTGAACATTTAGAGGCCATTATAGAGTTATTAATTGGACTAATTTCAATACTGCTGTGTCTCAGGATATAGGAAAGCCTAAAGAGAGGAAGAGAGATAAGGGAATGGCCAACCAGTGAAACAGACAGAACACACACATTTATCAATTAAGTTCATCATCTTCTATAGGCATGGTTCGTGGCACCCCAAAACAATTGCAATAGTAACATCAAAGATAACTGATCACAGATTACCATAACTGATATAATAATGAAAAAGTTTGAAATATTGTTAGAATTACCAGAATGTGACACAGAGACATGAAGTTTGCTTATGCTCTCAGAACAAATGGCACTGATAGACTTGCTCCATGTGTGATTGCCACAAACCTTCAATTTGTAAAAAAAAAAAAAAAAAAAAAAAAAACACAGTATCTTTGAAGCACAATAAAGCAAAATGCAATGAGATATGCAGGCATACAGGTTGAGTATACCTTATCTGAAATGCTTGGGACCAAAAGTGCTTTGGATTTGGGATTTTTTTCAGATTTTGAATATTTGCATTGTATTTACCAAATGAGCATTCCTAATCTGAAAATTTGAAATTTGAAATGAGCATTTCCTTTGAGCATGACCTCTGAGTGTCTTGTTACTGCTCAAAAAGTTTCAGATTTGGGAGCATTTCAGATTTCAGATTTTTAGATTAGGGATTGTCAACCTGAATATACATATTTATGCATATGTAATTAAATACATTGAGGCTATTGTTATTTTGAAAAGTTGCATGTTAGATCAATTAAGAATAAGAAAAATAAAAGTTTTTAATTTTGCCTTCAATTATTCATTCTTCGATGTTCTTTCTTTCTCTGTGTAGATCCAGATTTCTGACCTATATCATTTTCTTCCTCTCTCAAGAATTTCTTTTAACATTTCTTGCAAGGGAGGTCTACTGGCAACAAATTCCCTCAATTTTTGTTTGTCTGAAAAAGTTTTTATTTCTCCTTCAGTTTTGAACAATAATTTCACAGAGTACAGAATTCTAAGTTGTTGGGTTTTTTTCCTCTTAACTCTTTCTATTTTTTTATATTTATTTATTTTATTTTATTTTATTTTTTTGAGACAGAGTCTCACTCTGTTGCCCCAGCTAGAGTGACGTGGCATCAGCCTAGCTCACAGCAACCTCAAACTCCTGGCCTCAAGTGATCTTTCTGCCTCAGCCTCCTGAGTAGCTGGGACTACAGGCATGTGCCACCATGCCCGGCTAATTTTTTCTATTTTTGGTAGGGATGGAATCTTGCTCTTGCTCAGGCTGGCCTCAAACTCCTGAGCTCAAACGATCTGCCCACTTCAGCCTCCCAGAATGCTAGGATTACAGGCATGAGCCACTGCACCTGGCCTCCTCTTAACTCTTTAAATATTTTATTCCATTCTCTTCTTAATTGTATGGTTTCTCAGAGAAGTCAGATATAATGTTTATATTTATTCCTCTATAGGTAAAGTATTTTTCTTCTCTGCCTTCTTTAAAGATTTTTTTCTTTATTTTGATTTTCTGAAGTTTGAATATGATATGCCTATGTATAGGTTGTTTTTGGCATTTAACCTGCCTAGTGTTCTCTGACCTTCCTGGATCTGTGATTTAGTATGTGAAATTAATTTGGGGAGATTCTCAGTCATTATGGCTTCTGTTCCTTTCTCTCTTTCCTATCCTTCCGGGTATTTCCATTATACATGTTTGTATCTTTCATAGTTGTCCCATAGTTCTTGGACTTTCTGTTATATGATTTTTTTAGTCTTTCTTCTGTTTTATTTTCCTATGGTCTGAATGTTTATGTCCCCCAAAATTCATATGTTGAAACCTAATCAGCAATGTGATGCTATTGGGAGGTAGGGCCTTTGGGAGGTGATTCGGTCATGAGGGCAGACCCTCATGAATGGGATTAGTATTCTTATAAAGGAGGCCCCAGAGAGATGACTTGGCCCTTCCTGATGTGAGAACACAGCTAGAAGGCACCATTGATGAACTAGGAAATAGGCCTTTGCCAGACATCAAAAACACTGGCACCTTGATCTTGGACTTCCCAGCTGTCAGAACAGTGATAAAAAATTTCTATTGTATATAAGCTACCCAGTTTATGGTATTTGTTATAGAAGCCCAAATGAACTAAGACAGGTTTTCAGTTTTGAAAGTTTCTATTGTCATATCCTCAACTCAGACATTCTTTCCTCAGCCATGTCCAGTCTACTAATGAGTGAGCCCATCAAAGATATTCTTCATTTCTGTTAGTGATTTTGATCTCTGGTATTTCTTTCTGATTCTTTCTTAGAATTTCTATTTCCCTGCTTGTATTATTCATCTTTTCATGCATGTTGTATAATTTTTTCATTAAAGCCCTTTTCAAATTAATCATAGTTTTTTTTAAATTCCCAATCTGATAATTCTAACATCCCTGATTTATCTGGTTCTGAAGTTTGCTTTATGTCTTCAAACTGTATTTTTTGCCATTTAGCATGCCTTGTAATTTTCTGTTACAGTCTCCAGTAAATAGACCTTTAGTAATGTGGTAGTAAGGTGTGCGAGGAAGGGAAGTGTTATCTAGTCCTATGATAGGTCTCAGTCTTCGTGAACCTGAGGCCCTGGACTGTGAACTTCACAAGTGCTTCTCAGTTTTGTCTCCCTCCCTACCTTAACTGGGACAGGATGGCTGGAAGAGGCTAGAGTTGGATACTTCCCTCCCTTCTCCCAGGTCTATGAGGCTCTTCTAAAATCCCAATGGGTTAGGCTCTGATAAAATAGTTTATGCAGAGGGCAACCCTTATTAAAAGGAGCAAAACACTCTGCCATTTCAAATATCAAAATGGTTCCTTTTCCCCTCCCCATGCCAGAAGCACGAGGAGATTTTTCTCCGATATTCACTGTGAGGACCTAGTAGATCTTCTGGAGATAAAACTAAAAAAAAGTGTGGGGGCTCCCCTATGACTGAGTCCCCCTGGAGTTTTTAACTTACAAACTTGTCCACACTGAGCCTCCAACAATTCATCAATTATAGTTTAGGTTTTCCTACTCAGGCACTAATTCCCGCAGAGCTATCTGCTCGTTGGTTTCCAGTCTAGTACACTGTGATTCTCTATAATTGCCTGTTTGCATCTCCAAAGGGGGGCTGGGGCAACGGTTTGCCCTGTGACCTTATTTCTCTGACAGATAAAAGAAGAGTTGTTGATTTTTCAGTTTGTTCAGCTTTTTCCTTGCTGTAAGACAGAGTGGCAACTTTTAAGGTCCCGACATGCTGGAACAGAAACTGGAAATCTTGTGTCTTAATTTTTACATTTACCTTTCCTCTATAGGACTAGACAATGCTACATTGTTTAAAAACATCTGTCAACAAAATATTACATCATCAGTTTTCAGTGTGAGCAATTAGTCCTATATTTTATTATTACAGTGCTCTTATCATTTGCTGTTTTTAAAATAAAGTAATCAATGCTACCTGGACATATCTTAGTTATATTTGGGGTAGAGAATATCAACTATGATGAGAACTTTTGCATGTTGGAATCCTGGTTCATTTATTTAGAAAAATGGGCCTGTGTGCTTTTGTGTCCATCTCTTGTTGCCACGGCCAACTCAGACCTGAAGTTCTTCAAGAGGCTTTTTATACATGTTAATTTAAAATACCAACGTTTCATGGTACTTAGATGAACCACAAAGGAATCTGGAAATATGCTTTATATTTTAACTTGATTGTTTAGCCTTAGTGTCACAGGCAGAAGCTCTGAAGGAAGAAAATGACAGCCTCCGTTGGCAGCTTGATGCCTACCGGAATGAGGTAGAACTGCTCAAGCAAGAACAAGGCAAAGCCCACAGAGAAGATGACCCAAACAAAGAACAGCAGCTGAAGCTCCTGCAACAAGCCCTGCAAGGAATGCAGCAGGTAAAGGCACTTGGGTTTTCTGAGCTTCTTGGAAGGATAGCTTCAGCCCCTAACCTGTAGAAGGGTCCCCTGCAAGCAAATAAAATATCAAACCTGTTATTTTTCTTAATGCCATATTCTCTGGCATGGCTGAGGAAGGAATTATGTGTGATGGTAAATGAAATATTCTGGTTAATACAGAGATAGCAATGGATCACCAATTTTCAAAGAATGAGCTTTCAATGAAAAATACTTAACATCAAAACTACATTGAACATAATCTGACTTTTGCTTCATGCTTTAGAAGATTCTTCAGGATCTAGGCAGGATCTCAGGGTCTTTATGAAGAACCTTAATTATTTATTAATAGGTATGAAGAAGTGCTGATATATCAGTATCTAGTTGATAGAATTCAAAATAATACAGCCTTTTAGAAGGAATAGAAGGAATCCTACCCTTGATTTTGCTGTAAGTAGGGATATTATGGGTTTTTAAGTATCAATGGTTTGGGCACCTATTACCACTTTTTTTTAATTTTGTTTTGTTTTGTATTAACAGTCATTTATGTGAATGGGTTTACCGGCATATAATTTCAAGAATAAAAAGTAAAGTAGCACCTCCCTCTGCTGAAGCAAAGAATAAGGACTCACCTGGAAATTCCAGGGCCTCATCCAGCACCTGGGGCATATGAGTGCTTATCCTAAGGGACTAGAGCCACACACAGGACCCAAAAACAACATTGCAGCTTGTTCTTCCAGCAAGTACCACCTACTGACAGGAGGTCAATTTGCATGCCCTTTACAGCACTTACTGATTCAGTTTTATAAGGTATGAGGGGTCCAAGGAGTGGCCATTTGGGGGAGTGCCTACCCTTCCCCACAGAAAAACCACTTCTAGATAAGGGTGGAAAATTCCCAGCCCAGGGTCTTAGAATACAAGCATTTAGGACCCTCCCTCATGAACAGCACTCCTGGTTTGGAAAGCTTGTGCTGACCCTCTTACCAGTGCCTCCCCCTAGTGGCCAGAAAATCAACTTCTGAGCCCTGCCCAGGCTTTGCAAAGCCTTTTAGCCTCCCACAATCTAGCCACAATTTGTCTTGCTCCTCCCCCGACCTCAGGGGTAATAGGGATCAAGCAAACCCCTGGGAGCTACATGGTCCCTCTTAAAGCTTGGGGCATTCATGTGCCCCACTTGAGGGACCAGAGCTTACCACAGGCACAAGAGACCATCTCAGCAGCTGACTCTTTCACACAAACATCAATCAATGATGGGGGGAAAACCCCATAGCTAAGCATACCACCTCCCAACTCAAGAAAACAGGGAGCAGCTGATTCATACCACCCACCATCACTGAGATTAAGCTGGGGGACCTAACTCACTACACACTGTTGGGAAGAGGTGAAGCCAGCAGGTCAGAAGTAACGTGGAGGAACACTCTTACACTGCTGGTGGGACTGCAAATTGGTGCAACCTCTGTGGAAAAGAATTTGGAGATTCCTCAAAGAGTTAAAAATAGAATTACCATTCGATCCAACAATAGCATTATTAGGCATCCGCCCAAAAGAACATAGGACATTCTGTTATAAAGACATCTGCATCCGAATGTTTATGGCAGCACAATTCACTATTGCTAGGTC
Source organism: Lepilemur ruficaudatus (assembly GCA_963574885.1). Taxonomy (NCBI): domain Eukaryota; kingdom Metazoa; phylum Chordata; class Mammalia; order Primates; family Lepilemuridae; genus Lepilemur; species Lepilemur ruficaudatus. The sequence goes on from CAUYRT010021746.1 coordinate 7,235, forward strand.
GTGGAAACAACCTAAGTGCCTATCTATGCATGAGTGGATTATTAAAATCTGGTATATGTTTACAATGGAATATTACTCAATTTTAAGAAACGACAGTAAGTTAGAACCTCTTATATTATCCTGGATTAAGCTTGAGCCCATTATTCGAAGTGATATGACACAAGACCCAAAGAATGGGCCCCACTTGTATTCGCCATCAAATTAGTACTGACTGATTAACACTATGGTACTCAAATGGTGGTGGTGTTCACTAGGGATTTGGGGGGTGGTGGGCAGACCCACATCTGAGAGGTGTGGTGAGCTCTGTGGAGGGGAGGGGCGTGCTTGAAATGTACTTGGGGATGGGTATTAGGGGTCTCAAAAAGGGGTAGGAAATCCTCTAAAACTGATTTGTGTGAATAGCTGTACAACTTGGTAAATTTACTAATAACCGTTTAATTGTACACTTAAAATGGAGAAAAGACATGATATGTAAATTACGCTTCAATTAAAAAAAAAAAAAGAGGCTCTTGAGGATTTGAAGACATCTTTCTTCTTCCTCCTCACCTTCTCAGTTACGTTCCCAAACATGCACACTAAGCTCTTTCCCAAAGTAAAACGCCAGTGTATCAGAATTGATGTTTTGATATAACATATTCTAGATACGTCAGCTAGCCTAGGGGAAAGGAAATAGCAACAAAACACGTGTAGCCATAACTTTCCTGAAACATTTTATATATGATTCAATTACTACACTGCTATAGCCAGGTCAGCTGCACTCCTTTATGAGAAAGAACTTTGAAGATACACTAGCAACAACTTTCTAGTAGCAATCAATAGTCTAGAGAGACTTGGGAAACCGACAGAAAAGACTCACATTGGGGGTGAATTGTTAATAAGTTTAATAAATCATTAAGCATTTAATTCATATCTAATACTCTAAGGTCTTCATGTGTTAATTATTTTTCCTTATACTTTGTACAAGGTTCTGTGGAGCTTACGATGGTTGGGCAATTTTAATATGGTGTAGCAAGTGTTTTGCCAGGGGAAGTAGAGGGTTTGATGGGAGCAAATAGAATTTTAAACAGCAAATTGGCACTATGTTTGTACAGAAATATTTCCAATACTTTCCACTGCTGATATGTTTGTACACATTGTTGATCAATGCAACTATGTAACAACATAAAAATGTTTTAAATTCCTTGACTATTTCAGAACAAAGCATGCTACCCTATTTTTCATAAAACTTTAATTGACTGTCTCTAATTTTCAACTGATACACTTTTTCACAAAAACATGACCTAAAGGTAAAAATAACAGTGTGACGTTGATGCTACATTTCTCTTTATTTGAGTTTTGCAGAGTGTTAAAGTACTAGGTCATTTAACCATATGAATAGACATATATGTGAACAAGTATCATGTATATATTCAATAAAACCAAGTGTGGCTACCATTAGGTCTGCCTACCAAATTAAGAGATTTATATAATGACCATTTTTGTCACAGTGGCTTTAGTTGGGGGACAAATCTGCAAAATATTAGATCAGGCCAAAATTAAATTGCTTTGAGTTCATAATCAAGAATACAGACAACTATCTTGAAATAATAGAAGTACAACCCAAAATGTTACTGCTTTCTTAAAATTAAAATCTATATGCAATGTTATAGACACAAGTTGATGAATTTACAAACACTACCTCCATCATGGCCTGGACCCTGGTTTCTTGCTTTTCATCACGATGAGAACTTTCCAACCTCATCAGTATTGGTGTGCCGGAACGTGCTCACCTTTGGTTGGCGCCATGCTTTTGACTGCTGTGGGGGTCCTTACCAAACAAATAAAGCCTCCTCTGTCGGATGCATTTTCATAGCCGCTTGGATAATTTTAATGTGGTTTTTAATGCATGGGACGTTTATGTTGTCAGAACAACAGTTTTACATGATTTGTATGAGAGCTTTTTATGGCTTTTAAAAATGATTCTAAAATCCAAAAGAGGTTTAGTATGAGTGATGGGTAAATGGGCTCAGTAGGAGAAACTGAATATCAGAGAAAAGGATTTTCACTTGTGAATGTAATTACTATAACTTTGGTAAGGTCGAATCTGCTAGTTTTTAAGCTGGAAACTAGAACTGGACGTAAGATTATAGCTTGTAAATAAATTACACATTTTGAACACAAAAGCAAACACTGGACTATAATAATACATTGCATTTGTATGTAAATCACTTTAAAAGTACTGTTATTTCATTATTTAATTTGACCTTCAAAGCACCTTGAAGTCCAGACAGAAAAGATATTTTCTTCTCAAACAACAGGTAAGGAGACAGAGACTCAGGTAAGACATAGACTAAGTAAAATCTTTGTAATCTTTCCTTGAAATGTTTAGCATGGAGGAAATTTCACCAATTAAGTTTATAGGATTCTATATTTGGAATTAACAGAAGCTTACTCAAGCCAGCAGGAGAATCCATGCAGAAAAATTATTGAGACGATCAGCAAATAGACAAGCTACAGAATGGGAGAAAACATTTGTAAGCTACATATCCAATAAAGGGCTAATATCCAGAATTTACAAAGAGCTCAAGCAAATCAGAAAGAAAAAAACAACCCCGTTAAACAGTGGGCAAAAGACATGAACAGAAGCTTCTCAAAAGAAGACAAATGGCCAATAAACATATGAAAAAAATGCTCGGCATCTCTAATCATCAGGGAAATGCAAATCAAAACCACGATGAGATATCACTTATCCCCAGTGAAAACGGCCTTTATCAAAAAGTCCCCAAACAATAAATGTTGGTGTGGATGTGGAGAGATAGGAACACTCCTACACTGGTGTTGGGACTGCAAACTGTTATTGGTCTTTGATGTTATTATTTTTTCTATCTCTCAATTTCTCATATTATTATTTCTTTCCCTCAATTTGCTTTGGGTCAGGTGTAATTTTTTTAAATTTCTTAACACATGTCATTAATGATCATTTCTTGCATTTTTCTCCTCCTTGATTTGAATGTGTCACTTTCCTCTTACATAACACTTTAACGAAATCCTGCATGGTCTGATACTTATACTCCTCCTTATTCCATTCTTAAAAATATGCTATTTTAATTAACATCTTTCTTTAATCTTTAATTAGAAGTCACCTTATTCAAGTTTTAAGACATAGATGATTTGTGCCATTTAAATCATTTATTTTTGATTGTATCTCTTTGAGTTATAAAGCAAGTTTATGTTGTATGGATTCTTTTTAATGTAATGAGACTCGCTTTGTGATCTAGTATATTTTATATACAAGTATACGTAGAAATTACCGTATCTTGTTAAATTTATAATTTATTCCTAGACACATTCTATTTTTGATACACATCATTCATTTCTGAGAGACGTTTGCTGAGATTGGTCGCGGTGGATTTCTCTGTAATCCTGTACGTCTGTCAATTCTGTCTTACGTATGTTCAGATTACTTTTCAAGGCATTTCTATCTACCAGAAGCTGCACCTCTTTAAAGTGCTTAAGCGGATGAGCTTTGACAGATATGTACATATCCATGCAACCACCGCTACAATGAGAAATCAGAACGTTTCCGTAGTCACTAAAAGATTGTTCCTTCCACACTGCAGTTTACTCAGTCCTCTAAACCCTCAACACCAAAGGGTTTGCTGTTGTCACTATAGATTAGTTCTCACTTTCTAGAATTGCATGTAAATGGAATCATACAGCATGTACTCTTTTTGTTGTATTTATTTAATGCAACATAGCAATTCTGAGCTTCATTCATATTTTTTACCTCTATCAGTAGTTTCCTTTTATTATATGGATATATTTGGTCATCGTAGTATTTTGTTAATTACTTCACCTGTTGCAGGACCTTTAGGCTGTTTGCAGGTTGGGGCTAGTGTAAATAGAGGTATTACAAGTACTTCAGTACACATTTTTTGTGACAGCATTTTTTAATTTCATCTTTATTAATACGTGAAATCGTCGGACTTCTTAATTTTAGTCGTCCCCTTAGGTGTGTAGCAGTGTGTACCACCCCTACGCCTGGGATGCATATACTATATCACAAAAGGACATTTTGCCAAAAATATTAACGTAAGAAGCTTTCAGTACTAATGATGTCATCTGTCACTATAGGTCATACAATCCATTCTTAACGTATTTGGTTTTATTGTTCCTGTTTGCCTTCTCCCAGCGTTCAGTCCCCAAGGGGCCATCCTGTACCTCCATGCAGTGCCCCCAGCCCAGAGCCTCCCTCGATCCCCTTCCCCACCCCCACCCCACCCCTCTATGCCTGACCTTGGGGAGTCTTCTGGGCATTGCTGTGACTTATACTGACACTCACTTGGTGATATACCCTATATAGGCTAAATTCAAACCTGGGATTATGGGGCAATGTAGCTGTCTTAAGGGCAGTAACCACCCCCAGGGAGGCTGGGGAGAAAGGTTAGACTTTGTATTCAGGTGTTTTTGCGTGTGTGTGTATTTGGGGGGTTTTTAAAAAATTGTTTTTGGAGGGGTTTATACTCAAACCATGTTCTATTTAAGTGACAATAAATTTTAGGAAGACTTCAGGAAAAAAATACCCTGATAGAGTTATTATCATAGTGACTTTTTTTTATATGTAACAATTATTTAAATATGACCTTTTGTGAGCTATTTGTTGTATCACAAATTTGTCCTGGGCCTTGTCCTGGTTCCTCCCGTTACCATTTTCAGAAAAAAAAATGGAAAATTTATCCCATGCTAGCTGATTTCTCCAAGTTTGGACTACTGCCCATTCTTCGAAACACATAAATAAAACGTACCTGCTCATATTCACTCTCCAGCACCTTTGAGCACTGTTTTTTGTTTTGGTTTATTTGCTTTGTTGTTGTTCATAGATTTTTATCTGAAGGCAAATTGGTTTATTCTGAACTTACTCTTTTGTGCCACAAGTGGACACAGGCTCCTCCTTCATTATACTTTTTACGTTTTGTTCTGTTTTAATTTCAGAATATTACAGGGGTACAAGTGCTTTGGTTACATATGTTGCCTTTGCACTGCCCAAGTCTACCCATTACACTTCCTCGTTGTCTTTAGGTGCAGGATGTAGAGCCCATCGTACATTTTTTAATCGTGAATACTATTACCACTGGTCTGTGAACACTTCCTCTGTAGATGAATGAGTGAGTTAATGAGTATTCACTCCGTATTTCTGTTCCTCATCAGTATCTCTCTCACAGGCAAAACTCTGTGCTGCATGTGTGTGTGATGCTAATGAAATGCACGATCGTGTAAGACATGCATTATTGTTTGGTGTTCAAGTATTTTAAATTCACGTAAAGTGTACAATATTATACCTCTCATGCTATTCCTTTTTTTCCATTCAGCTTTCTATTTTTGGCACTGAGTTATTAATATATTATAGTATGTACATGTAATCTGTTTGTTCCAAGTACTGCCTAGATGTGGTTCTAGGCTTTCTAGACTTTCTTTCACTTTGAATTTGTACATTTGCCTAGTGATAGACAAAATGATTAGCTCCGCATGGTAATGAGAGACATGTTGCTAAACATCCTCATAAACCTTGCCTTCTGCACTCACGTGAAATTATTTGCTGAGCTCTGCACTCAAGAACGGAATTGGTGCATCACAGAATATGCACATACTTAATTTGACTAAATCAAGCCAGATCGTCCTCTACAGTATGTGTGGCATATGGTTTCCAATTACCATATAATCTTGATATATTTTTTATTAGTGCTCAGCAATATTCTTCTTAATCTATATGGATGGTTTTCACTTTCAATTCCCCTTTGGTTGATATTAATATTTGCTGTAATTTGCATTTTCCTGTATTGAATTTTCTTTTATTTCCAATCTTTCTATGTAATTAGAATCAGTTGTGCCACCTGTAAATAATATATAGCTAGATTTTAAATCCAAACTGAGAATTTATGTTATTAGGCAAATTTAATTCATTTGTATTCATTGTTACAAATAGTTCCTGTTTAAGCACTGAACACTTACATAGATTTTTTTCAAATAAACTTTAATTGTATGACATTTCTTCTTCCTTTACATTTCACATTTGGGGTTTAAAGTTTGTCTTTTTGTCAACCTCTTTATCAAAATTTCTTCGTGTTCTTTGGGCCATGGACCCTCCTACTGTGTTGAAGCCTATAAACTCCTTCTCAGAGTAATATTTTGAAATGCACAAAAAAATACATGTACCCTGTCTGGTATTTGTTAATTTCGGACCGTCGTCTTCGTTGGCTGGAATTTTTGCTCATTTTTGGTGCTTATTGAAGGTCTGCTCATCTTTGTATTTGAGAACCCTTGTTTGTTGCCAAGTCTGTGTTTTCTCACTATGCAGCAAGGGTGTGACGTTTTCCGGTAGCCACGGGTCAGCAGCTTGTCACCCAGGTATGGGGACCCCTTGCTCCTAATGAGACACCACCTATGACCCTGTGCTCCATTTTTCTACTCTCAGTGGCCACACTTGCTGCTCCTACCTCTGGCAAACATTCATTCAAAACAACTTAGCCATAAAAAAGACAACTAACAAAGGAATCCTACCACCTGTTTGGGTTGCAACTACTAAATTAATTTCTTTCCCACTTTCCAAGTATCATAAGCTTTCAAGATACAATAAAAGTAAAGTCATATTCTTAAAATGGCCAATCTTGTTGGCTCAGTAATTTAAAATGACTGTTTTTTTCTTCTTTATTCCAAGTTACTTAACTTGCAGTTTTAGTCTTGTGCTTATACAGGGAATTAAAAAAAAAAAAAAAACCTCACTGAGAATCCAGTTTTAGAAAAATAAACAAACAAATACATTTTAAAACAATCTGCCAATAAAAGCCAAGTCATCATTGAGAACTTAGGTACAAAAAAATAATTTACCTCTCAGTTCTGGGAACGGTTTTTAGTAAGATTATGAGGGTCAAGCAGATATCTGATCTGAATCTCAAATACGTACTTAAGACATTCTTAATGAAGATAAACGAGGGTTGAGTAGATTAATTTCTAAGGGACCCGCAGACCGTTAACTGATACCAGCTTCCCCACGTTAAGACTTTCAAATGGCCATATACATCGGTCCACTCTGCACGCTCACCTGTGCATATATACGTGTAATACATTTTTGTGCTATAGTTTTCAAAAGTTGGGTTAATTAATACATTTAGTTCTCACTGTGGTAAACTAGGAATGGCAATTTTCATTAAAAAGTTTAAGCAAATGCACAAATTCAGTAACAGCCTATGAGCTATTAATTGACCACTGAGCTCTCTGCTTTCAGCGCTCTGCTCCGGTAACTGGCTTTGTGTTAAACAAGACAGAGACATGCCATTGCGGATTGACAGCATGTTGTGTATGAAGGAAGAGGTGAGACACCAGTAGAAAGTGTAACAGTCTATTCTCTTAGGCAACAAGTTTTGACTTGTCACTTCCCTGATCGGATTGTCACAGGACAAGAGGGTACCACAAGTATCTCCCGATGGCGGCCACAGCCAACTCTGCTTAATTCAGCCTTGGCTTGCGTGGTCGGCCCCGGTATGCAGACTCTCACTGCGGGGAATGTTTGCCCTGTCTTCATACTATTTTGTAATTAAGTAGCAATTATTTTTTTTTTCTTAGATCATGTTTTTGCAAGGGACACAGAAGTAGTGTGCTTCACACAAACCCGTTTCTAAATTGAGCACGAAGACACCGAAAGAAATGATGTTTCGGTTCTGCTGTGTTCACGAAGGTTTAAGAGCAGACTTGACTCTTGCTGCTCTGAGCTACAAGAACGACATACAATATTATTTTTTCTTAATTTACTCTCAGAATAATGGAATCAACGTGCTTGATTCACATCAAGGTTATTTTTTTTCTTTTTCCTTAAAAGGAAAACTGTACAATTTCTCTTAATCTGACAGCCTCATCTCAGATATTCATGCTGGGAAATGCATTTATAACTGTTCTTAGTTCTTGTCAGTCTCCAGGAAAACTCCCCATCCCACCGTGCTTATTATTTACAGTGTCTGCGAGCAATGGCAAAATTCTACTTATATGTAAGATACTCCCTCCACACTTTTGGTAAAACACACAAACACACATATAAGCACATACATGTGCACACGCCAGGATCCTGTGAGGCTGCCATTATGGTGTCAGCCAGTGCTGAAGTCTTATCGGGGGGCTGACCCGGGGAAGGCTCTGCTTATAGGAGTCAGAGCTTGAAGCATGCCCATCCCCCAGGCAGTGCACACAGAACCCGTTAGGTGTGAATTTACCCATCCCCTCCTCCCCGCTCCCACTGCCTGACCCCCGATGAATGTTATTACTATACGTGCATGTAAGTATTGATCAGTTAGTACCAATTTGATGGTGAGTATATGTGGTGCTTGTTTAACAGGGAATTTTAAAACTGTATGAAACAACTTCTGGGTGAAGTAGGAACAACAAAATAAAATTAAAGAAGTTTTTTAAAAAGTATATTCATGAATACATTAGTTATGAGAATTTATGGGATGTATTGAAAATCGTGATCAGAGGAAAATAAATTTGCTTAAGTACTTTATCATTAAAGATGAAGGACTAAAAGTAGAATTAAATTCCCATCTCATAAAAATAGAAAAAAGAGTGATACGTTAAACCAAAAGAAAGCATGAGGAATGACGTCACGGAAATAATCATGCAAATCAATGAGGAAGACACAAGGAAACAGCAGATTCAATTCACGGATTTAAACACTATATTTGAGAAACAGCGAGAGAGACAAACCCCTAGCTAATTTAATCAAGAAAGAAAGGAGAAAGCACACATGTACAAAATAAGAAATGATAAGACAGAAATAACTTTTGAAAACAAGGAAATTGCAAAAAATCATGAGAATAACTTGATGACTTTTATGCAAATTAATTTGATATATTGCCAGATGAAATGGATAATTTCCTACAAAATTATTATAGAAAGGGAGCTTAAACAGACCTATTTCCATAGAAGAAACAGAAAAAAGTATTAAGGGAGAAAAAAGTATAGGCTTATAGACGTTCACAGAGGAATCCTACCAAACCTTAAAAGACAGATTTTCTAAACGAGCCTAAAATTGTTATAGAACATTTCTTTAGAACACCTTTTATGAGGCAGATATAACATGAATAGCTAAACCTGATGAAGACAGTACAAGAAATAAATCGACAGGCCAATACTTTTCATGAATATCATGCAAAATTCTAAGCAGAACATTAGCAAACAGAATGTATCACTATTTTGACAAAAATAATACTCCATGCCCAACTTGCATTCCAGGAATGAAAGCTTAATTCTATATTAGATATCCAATAATATCACAGGCAATAACAATGAACCTAAGAAAACATTGTGTGATTATCTTCAAAGTTGCGGAGAAACCCTTTGCCAAAGTTTAATATTTATTTATGATAAAAGCACTAAAAAAGCAGGAATTGTGGGATAGTTTCTTAACATGATATGTATATATTTATAATTTTATATAGATAGATACAGATATGAATATATAGTATATACTTACTGTATGCACTGTATATAATTACTACATATACTGTGTATACTTACTGTACATACATATATGTGTATGTTTGTGTGAGTATCTACCTTTGTATCCTAGTCCTAAAGCTAGTGTCTTATTTATTGAGGGAAAAAACACTACTGACATTACAACTAGGATCAGGAACAAGATAAGGATGCCCTCTATCTCCACAATGATTCAGTTTTATACTGAAGGTATAAGCCAATGAAATTAAACAAAAAAAAATTTACTAGAGGTATAAGAATGTGTAAAAAAATTACCACTATCGTTATTGCAGATTATATGCTGGTATACCTAGAAAATCTCAGAGAATCAAAGATGAAATTTATAAAACACTAAAATAATTCAGTGAAGCAGCAGACTATGAAATTAACATGCAAAAAACTTTTAGCCTTCATATAAATAAATCATACACAGAACGTAACAGGAGAGAAAAAGTACATCTAAAATAAAAAAAAAAAAGATTAGCAAAACTTAGAAATAAATTTAGCAAGAAATGTGCAAAATCTTTTACAAGAAAAATGTGAAAAGAATTCCTGAAAGGCAAGAGGAGATTTGAAGAAATCTCCTATTCTAGGAGAAGAGGACTCAACATTATAAAGATGTCATTTTTCTGTAAGTTAAATTAATATTAATGCAATCCCAATAAAAGTATCTATAAGCCACATTGTGGAGTTAGATAATTCGATACAAAAGTTCTTATGGAAAAACAAACACGAAAGAATAGCCAGGCAAGCACTGAAAATGAAAAACTACGACTGGTAATCAGTCTTGCCAGACGTCCAAACATATTATTAATATAAAGTCTCTATTATTAAAAGATTAGAACTGCTGCATGAACAGACAAACGTACAAGTGAAATTGAAGAGAAAGTCCAGAGTTAGACCCTACTATCTATGGAAACATAGAATATGACCAAAGGGGCATCTCAAATCACGGAGGTAAAGAGGGACTCTTTAGCTCGAGACCAGCCTCAGCGAGAGTGAGACTCTGTCTACAAAAAATAGAAAAATTAGCCAGGTATGGTGGCACGCACCTGTAGCCCCAGCTACTCAGGAGGCTGAGGCAGGAGGACCACTTGAGGCTCAGGAGTGTGAGGTTGCTGTGAGCTATGATGACACCACTGCACTCCAGCCTGGATGACAGAGCCAGACTCTGTCTCAAAAAAAAAAAAAAAAAAAGCACAAAAAAGATGGGCTTTGTTATGTACGGCGTTGGGACAACGTGGTAGTCATTTGCAAAAATATAACATCAGCCCATATCCCAGGTCATAAATAAGAATAAATTCCGAGTAGATTAGGGATATAAATGTAAAAATTGGAGCCATACGAGCACTGGAAAATAACATGAATCAAGTCATCATTAACATTGGTGTAGGAAATGGCTTTCGAATAATAAATGAAAATCTACGGCAGGAAAAGGAAAATATTGATAAATTGAGCTACTTACAAATGTCTTTTTTAAAAACGCACTACGAGTATTCCATTCTATGTATATACAACATTTATACGTTGACGAATGTTTAGGCTGTTTCCATGTCTTGGCTATTTTGCATAGCGCTGTGATCAGTGTGGGCATGCTGACATTTCTTCAAGATCCTGCTTTAAATTCTTTTGAATAAATACCAAAAGTGGGACAGGTAGGTGATATGATAGCTCTGTTTTTAATTTTTGAGGACTCTCCGTGGAATAATATTCAGCCTCAAGAAAGAAATTCTGCAAAGTACAACATGAAAGAGTGCTGAGGAATTATGCTAAGTGAAAAAAGCCCATCACTCACGTAAGCCAGAAAGACAAATACTGCATGATCCCACCTCTATGAGGCATCCAAAATAGTTCATAAAATCAAAGAGTGAAACGGTGGTTGCCAGGAGCTGAAGGGAGGGGAACATGGGGAGTTTCTAATCAAGGAACATTGAACAACAACAGTGTTTTGTACACTTAACAATAGATTGAGGGCAGAGCTCATGGTATGTATTTTTACCACAGTAAACTAATAGCATGACAAAACACCATAAGCAAAAGAAAAATCAATTCGCATTCTGGAAGGAAATATTCTCCAAATATACCACAGGAAAAGGGCTAATACCCCTAATATCTGAGGAACTCTTAAATACTGTGAGACAAAGACCAAATAGGAAAATGGAAAACTCTAATGAACAGATAAGTCATAAAAATAGATTAAAAATGTCCTTCAAACACATAAATCAAGGTTCAAACTCACTCATTTTTAGAGAGATGAAAATTAAAACAACACTGAGATGGCATTTCTCACCTATCGGATTGGTACAAATTTTTAAAAATTAAATGACAACACATTCTGCTTGTGAGTCTGTCAGGAAACAGCACTCTCAGACATTATTGATGAGAATGCAGATTATTTCAACCGACACAGAGGGAAACTTGACAATACTTAAAGTAACCCAAAAAAACAAAAATGCTAAGTATGCACGTAACCTTTTGACTCAGCAATCTTACTTCTAAGAATCTATCCTAAAGGTACAGCACCGATAATACAGAAATACGAATGTCCATGGTTATTCTTTGCAGCATTGTTTGTACTTACAAAATACTGAAAACAACCTCAATTTCTATATTTATATGGGAGGGTGTTTGAATATATACTAATCCAGCAATGGATAAGCCAAACTATAGTACCGCTACACAATGGAGCACTCATCAGTTGATTAAAATTTAAAAAAAAAAAAACTTTATAAACTGATAGGAAGTGCTTTTACCAGGGCATACTGCTAAATAAAATAAGCAAAGCACAAAAGGGTATTTACAATATGCTATCTTTTATTTAAAAAGAAGATACAAAAATGCACAAGCATCCGCTCATGTATGCAAAGAAATGCAGCAAGCGTACGCTAGAAAGCACAGTGACTAGTTACCTGCAGCTCGTGGGAGGGCAAAGGCCGGAGAGGAGTGACTAGCAATGGAAGACTAGGACTGAGAGCTGAGGGATGCGGCCACGAGTGTATCTTTTTTTTTAATGGCTCTGACTCTTAAAAACATGGAAATGTTCCACATATCCTTCACACACCAAAAATTAAATAAACAATTAAAAGCAACTAGCATGCAAGGTGAGCCCATGATAAAAGATTAGCCCAAACGAATGCATCGAACTCTCTTAATGAATAACATGACTTCATTGAAAGAGGTGTATAACTTTGGAAGATGATGACTGGATAATGTAAAGCTAAAGACAAAACAGTTGCACCTTAATCGTGCAATCTAGTCAATAATTTGTTTCTCCCAGGGATGTGGGTGAACAATTCTGAAACTTTATGTTCATATTAAAACGTAACAATTAAACATACTGTAGATACTAAGAACTGGGGTTTTTTACAAGGAGAGAATAAATTTATAAGAATAGGGGAGGTACTGGAATGAACTTTAGGGTATCGGGGTGGGGGTTTTGGTGAGTATGTCCCCAGAGGACAGGCATATGTACACAAACTCAGGCACCCACACAGGAAGATGATACAGAAAATAGGTTTATGTGGACGAATGGGTTAGTACACACACGTGTATTCATAACTCTGTTTGTGAGAAGGACTAGAAGTGGCCTGCTATGATTTCTCCTATCTTAAAAATACAGATAAAAAGCTATGCGTTGGCCCTGCATGTCTGCATCGGTCTGCTGCCTTTTGCACAGAAGCTCCTCAGTAGGGCAGCCTGCAGGTGCACATCTCCCATTCCGTGCTCCCAGACTCGGTTACGCTCATCCCCGTCTGGCTTTCACCTCTGCCACTGCAGAAAAAAACGCTGTTGTTAACGTCATCCACAACAGCTGCATTCTGAAGTCCACAGTCAGGCCCCAGCCCACATTGTATTTGACCAATCAACCTCATTCGACACACTCGGGAGCTCCAGAACTCCGGGGTCGCAGACGCAGCTGTGTATACAGCATCTGCACTGGACCGTTCAGCATGGGTATCTCGAAAGACCCATCTTAAACACAAGTGTCTCATCTTGCACTCAAACCCACTTCTCCCACAGCCTTCACCGTCCTGATGCAAGGCGACTCCCTCCCACAAACTGCTCAGGCCAAACACCCTAGTCTGTCCCAACTCCTCTCTTTCTCTCGCCACCACCAGTGGGCGGTGGGGGTGTTGGATAAAGGCATCCCACCACCGCCATCCTGCAACCCCAGTCCAAATGGTCTGCACTGTGACCTGCATTACTGGAACACCGTCTTCTGCCCTCACGCTCCTTTGCCAGCTCAGCAGCCATAATGAACTTTTTTTTTAAAGTAGACTTTATATTGGATATAACATGTATTTTGGTTTGATTGCATTGAATCTACAGATCGAGTAGGGAGTACTGACATCTTTACAATATGGACCTGCCGTAGATTTTGACAACGTATAAATTAATATTGCAAACAGAAGTAGAATTATAGGCACAATTCCAACCAGATCAGCAGACACACTGAATACGAATACACTACACACGCCAATCAAAGTGCAGAGGCTGTGGGACGAGTTAAAAATCAATATCCTACTAAACATACCATCTGCAAGAGACAATTAAAAACACAAACATGTTGAAAATGAAAAAAAATTGAAAAGAATTATTTTGCAAACTGTAAACATGCGGGGATTATGTGTTCGGTTGTTTTTATTTGAATTTACCCAGCTTCTCGGCTGTCTTTAGTTACGGTTCTGTTCTCCTATGAGTTAGTTGGTCATGCCAAAAGCAGGTGTTCCTCAGAGAAATGTTTCCAAACATATTATTCAGATCATGTCACTGAGTCCTGTTCCAAACTCGCCACTGGTTTCTGATCTTCTTCTATGTAAAAGTCAAAATGCTTCCCACAGCAAGAGCTTCAAGCAACGGCAGGTGCCATTAAACTCACCCTGTCACCTGCTTCCTTTTTGACCTTGGGCCGGACTCTGTCGGACTTACTCCCTCTGCTCAGCTGCGCTGGTTCTCTTGCTCTCCTGCAAACTCTCACCTTGGAGACTGTGCGTTAGCTGTATTTACTTCTGGGAATGGTTTTTACCCACACACGTATCCAATCGCATGCTCTCTATCCTCTTCCCTCTTTTCACGTAAATGTAATGTCCTCAGTGGAGCCGTCCATGACGGTCTTATTTAAACTTATACCAACTTACCACAGCACCCCTCTCCTCTTTACCGTGCTTTATTCTCCTCCAGAGCATTTACTGCAATCTAGCTGAGTACGTGCTGCCTACCTTACACCTTATCTAACAGCCCAGCGTGAACGAGCGGTCCAGGAATGCAAGGGTTTTATTCTATTCAGGTCATTTCAAGGTCATTCCTGCTGAAACAGCGCTGGGCACATTGTAAGTGTTCAGTAAATATAATAAATGGGTGGATTCTGAACCATTAAAGCAGTCTTTGTAAATAGTAAATGCTTTTTCTCGAACATTAAACTAACAGGATACGCTGTATTTTAGCAGAACCATCCTAATTATTTTCTCGTTGTGCAAAGTCTGCTAAACATGCTAATTGGGGCCTTAAAAAACTCCTGCTTTGAAGACGAGCTAAACCGTAGAGCTACTGACATTTTAAATAAAATAATATAAATAGCAATAAAGCCCGGATGGCTATATTTTGAAATTTTCATATGTAGGAGAATTTCATATACACGCATGAAAATCATGAAATAAAAAATATATAAAACTGATGTGTGTTAGTTTTATGCTCACAACAAAATTAAGCAGAAAAGCAGAGAGTTCCTGTTCACCTCCTGCCCCGACACACACACAGCCTCCCCCGCTGGCAACACCCCTCACCAAAGTGGTACATTGGCTACAATCTATGAACCTACCGGGACATTTTTTCTTATCACCTGAAATCCACATTTCACGTTGGGGTTCAATCTTGGTATACATTCTATTGTTTGGACAAACGTATAATGACTTGTATCCATTATAGTAACACAGAGAGTAGTTTTACTGCCCTAAAAATCTTCCATGCTCTGCCCATTCACCTCTGCCTCCGTCCAAGCCTTGGCAACGCTGATCGCTTTACTGTGTCCATAGCTTTGCCTTTTCCACAAAGTCGTACAGGTGGAATCACATAGTCTGTACCTTTTCAAACTGGCTTCTTTCACTTAGTGATATGCACGTAAGTTTCCTCTATGTCTTTTCATGGCTTGAAAGCTCTTTTTTGGTGTGTGCTGAATAAATATTCCACTGTCTGAATGTACCGCCTTCATTATGTTTTTAAACATTCATTCATTATTTCTCAACACTTTTTAGTTGTTCAAAAACTTCTATTTTTTTTAACTCAGAAGCACTGGTCTGAGAGGCATGGTATAAGCGAGGACCGGGGTGCTTCTAAGTGAGCAGAGGGCCTCACTCTCAGAGGGCTGATTACACAAAATGGGTGAATAAGGCTTTCATACTTCCCATCAAATCAGCTGTTTTCTGAATACCTCCTTTTCCCCCAAGACTTTGCCCACGGGTTAAATACCCCCTGGAGTCACTCCACTGAGACAATTTGATCACTGGGAAGGTGCTGAGTCTGCTGGGCCTTCGCTATCTGTTGATTTCAGGGTATTAGAGTATTCTCCGTCAGGCAGACCAGAGCAGAAATTCCAGGAGATACTATACTCCCTTCCTCGCTTTGAAAACATACTTAACTTTCTAGGTTGTTGCTTTGAGGTATCTTTCTCAGCAGTGGATAAGTCCTTCTTATAAATGAAATTAATTTATCTTTTTCTGTTAGACTCATTTTATCATTCCATGACCATTATGTTAGATGGTTACTACACAGCATTTAAACTATAAATCATTATATACCATAGGCATGAAAATACAGTTTATAACATCTTCCATGCTTATCTTTTCTTTACCTTATTCTTTTTCCTTCTCTGAAAGCAGCAAATTTAAGACTACATCTGCAATATTTTTGAAAATTTGTTGAAATTTGAATCATTGACAAATTAAATGTCCTTATTCCTTCACTAACTCATGGCAAATTCACCATTGTTATATGCCAAATTGGCAAAATGAGAAAATTTAAAGACAATGAAGTATCAACTGACATCTAAATCACCTTGTTTGCCGGATAACTCTAAAAATCAGTGACATAGGTAAATGCATTTTGTTGTTGCTTTTAAGAAAGAATAAAGTAGCTATATGAAAACTTGGTCTTATTTCATAGAAAAACTCCACAGAGTTACTGTTTTTCTAATAGAATTCAGTGACAGACTATGTAGATATAGATTTAGCAAAGAATAATAAGCCTTGCATATTAAACATTTTATGTACTAAGAGATTTTACTTTTATTAAACCCAAATGAATTTAATTTGTAGACGCAAAAGTGGATATAAGATAAAGAAAACATCCTTAAAAACCTGTTGTAATGATCATTTTTATGACACTTGGTTTCTCCTAGCAGTACTTTGCTGGGGCACGAAAGTTAAGTTAGCTGTCATCACTGGGGATGTGTTTAGCTCTCTGTGTCAACTTAGATGTTCTTGACCTGTTTGGATACAGATCACTCATGTTCTGTTTATTTTTGGTTCTGATTTCCACTGAAAGTGTGAACCCCAGGGAAAATGTATTGGATGGGCATTTAATTTTTCCATGAGATGGGACTACAAAGTCTGACCTATTTCACAAAGATTTCTTAAGAATGAATCCTTGCAGAGGAGCTTAAGGTGCACGTGCAAAGTGTTTTGTGTGGTTTGCCCAGGGTAAGGTAGCTCATGGCAGAAACATAAAAACGTCCATTACCCCAGTCAAAGCCCCTCATCACTCATCATTAGCAAGTCAGTGGGGGTCTTGGGCTCTTTCTTAAAGTCACAAAGGTTGAGTGCATTCTAATCTCCCAAAGAAATTCTAGCAATATGAACAGATGACCTATTTCGACTTCGATGCTAATTATCATACATGCAATTTATATTAGTTCCATACCCAGAAGTGCAAACACAGAAAAGGAAGAAAGGAAACAACACTCTTCAGAAAACTCTAATGGCAACGTTTTTTTTTTTTCCTATTATTGGTTTAGACCAATTAGGAAAACATAAACAATTCTAAAATCTTAAATGGAGAATGGTTGAAGATTTTTTCCGAAGCAGCAGTTCATCTATTTTAGCAAACTGGTACATTGTTTAAAACTACCAGCATCGTATAATTTTAGAGCTGTAATGTTATTAGAGATAATTTCTACATTTTTAAATCAATTTTATACATCGACTTTAATGCTAACTTAACCAACAGCCAGAAAATCGGCTGACCTGAGATCACACAGTTCATTTGTTGCAGGGTGGGATGGAGCCTTCAGTTCTATTGACAACACTGTGTCATGGTCAGCACAGATGCCAGTTTTAGGATATCGCAAGTGCTAAATCAGAAAGGTAAGAGACTTTCACTTTCAAAAAGTTGAAAGAGCAGAATAAATTTATCTAATACAATAAAAACAGTAGGAAACGCTTCGTATTAGCCAACAGAGGGAAGGATTGAGTGTCTGTTTAGTGCTAATTTTATTTTACCTCTGGCAGTGGATAAAAGAAACAGAAATGATGATATGCAGTCTCCAAGAATTAAACACGGTCTGCATGGGTGACTTACAAAGTGCTTTCGGTTGCACGGTGCTATGTGGTTTTCAAAGCTGTAATGCTGCCATTACGTGTCTGAGTCTCCAGCCCCCTTGAGGTGGGCAAGACAGGTGTGTGTATCTCCTGGCGTACAGATGAGTAAAGCCCTCGCCCCATTCAAGCAAAGAATTAACAATGGATGAGATCTATGAAAACATCCTTCAGTTTTCCCGGTAATGCTCATTCATTATTACATTTACTCTCCCAGGGAACCTTTGAGACAGATGCGGCCATTTATTATATCCATGATGTGTACCAGAAAATCAAGGGCCAGGAAGGTTCACTGCCTATTAGTCACACGTTCTTTGTAAACTACCAATTCCACCGTGCGCGGCTACTGTAAGAACTCGTGTCCTCTGAACACATTTACTCGCGCACACAGGCTTGCGTGCGAGAGCGTGTACACACACACACACACACACACAGGCTCACTCTCTGTTTGTAAGGTTTTGAGACTAGGTAGACTACTTTGCCAAGACATTCTATTTACTCTGTATGCTCATTAACTTCTTACTGCTTACAGAAACTGGTGATCACCTGAAAAGTTACTAAATACAGTAATCCTCATGGTATCTTTTGGTCATTTAAGTCCTTTTCTTTTTCAAGAATCTTGTTCATGAGATATTTTAAGGGGATTTCAATTTGCAACTTGTAATGAACAGCCTACCCCATTCCTGCAGAATCGGTGAGTGGCCCATTTTTCAAACTGCTAATGAAAAGTTAATTAGTTACTGAATTCAGCTGATCTGGGAGATATCGACAGGCATTGAGGCACTGTTTTAAGACTTCTCCTGGACTTGTAGACAAATAAGTTAGAAACTAAATGTTTATATCTAATTCACGTAGGGCCCTATGATGTTACAGTGTTATTCAAAATAAGTCCACCCCACTGACCCCTCCCCACTGTTCTTCATTAGTATTACAAAAATGGTGTGTTGTCTTACAGCCCAGGAATTTCTCCTGAGCACCTAATAACTCATTAAACAGTTAATCTAATATCTAATTCCGTGGCTGTTGTTTATAACCGGAAAATTTTGCAAAGGTTTGCATATTAAATACTACTATTAATACATCATCACCCTTTGTATAAGTATGTATCCCCGATACCAAACCAATTTTCCGTGCACCACCCACTATATTCCCCACATTGAAAACACAGCTCCACTCAGCCATCCCCACTGTCTCTCCTGCCTGGGTAACCACACAGGTGGCTAAGGCTGTCTCCACATACCTGGAAGCAACGCACCAGGCTTTCCAGAGCAGATAGAACTCCTCCAGCCTCAGAGCAGTCTTTCCCCTCTGCCCAAAGTCACAAATAATCACACTCAGCCATGCAAACTTCCACAGCCAATGGACGTGAGAATTTGGACATTAAAATATAGCACTATTATGTACCCATAATAAGGAAAAATAAAAAATTAAGACAAAAACATCCCTGCCACACATACTGAGAGATATTTTTTCATCTACTAAAATTCTTGAGTGGTTAGTGTTTATTCCTGTTTTGCACTGCTGTGTCTAGAAAGAATTAAACACACGTTTTAATCTGACTCTCACGCTTTGATGGTAAGTGTAGCTACTGCAAGACCACAGAAATACTAGCAACCGCTCTTTGAATGGTGACTGAACCTGAACCAGCACTTCCGATTTCCTTCCTCCTTCCTCATTTCTGTTCCTACTTCCTTATTTCATTCTTTTCTCCCTTCCTTCCTCCCCACCCCCTTTCACCCCTCCCACCTGGTCTCATAAACCACTGCGCATCTGCCGCAGGCCAAACCCCGGAAACCACAGGAACACAGCAGCAGAGCAGTCAACAGCCTGCCCTTGACGGAGCTCAGAGAAGAAAGGTAGACGTTGTAGGTGGGGCCAGAAGGCAAGGGAACTAAAGAAGGCGGCAGTCAGGCGCACGGCGGTAAATAATAACCAGCAAACCAGCAGTAAACACAAAGACATGGATGATAAACACGCCAGGGGTATTCCTTCTAAGTTTCAATCTCCAGTTCAGCCTTTGCTTCTCCTTCTTTTTTTTTTTTTTTTTTTTTTTTTATACATTATCACTCCGTTGCCCGGGCTGGAGTGCTGTGGCATCCGCCTAGTTCACAGCAACCTCAAACTCTTGGGCTCAAGCGATCCTCCTATCTCAGCCTCCTGAGTAGCTGGGACTACAGGCATGCGCCACCATGCCCAGTAAATTTTTTCCACATATTTTTTAGCTGTCCAAGTAATTTCTTTCTATTTTTATTAGAGACAGTGTCTCACTCTTGCTCAGGCTGGTCTCAAACTTCTGAGCTCAAACGATCCACCCGCCTTGGCCTCCCAGAGTGCTAGGATTATAGCTGTGAGCCGCTGGCCCGTCCCAGGCTTTGCTTCTTAAAGTGACAAAATCTTGACTGATCTTGGAGCACCCCCCCCCCACCAATAATTAGCATGCCTTCTCTGACTCTGCTTGTCCTTTTATCTGGAGCAAAAGGGGGTTCCCTGGACCTCTGGTGCCCCAGCATTCGTGATCACAAGGTGAGTCCAGACAGGGCTGAGCGAGATGCTGATGCTGATGGAGCTCATCCCTCGGGCTGAGGCTGGCAGACCAGGGCCTGGGACTTCTTGGAAGCCTCCTCCCAGCAGGACTTCTCTGACTTCGACACAGAGCACTCTGCAAGTCACATTATCTGATCATTGAGAATGGCCTATGGGTCACTCTAATGAACGATTTGTAAACCTGGACAACCTGAGTGGACAAACGATGGGGTAAGTTGTCAGAAGATGCTGTCTATGGTTGGAATGTTGGGTTTACATTCAGAAATGCATTTGGTGACATTTATCAAATAGCATAATATGTGGACATGCTTTAAAGTCTCCAAAGGCAGGATTGAGGAGATGAAAAGCAGTGAAGAATTACCAGATAGAGGCTGGAGTCTGGAATACCGAGAAAGAGATCCCAAAAAAGGGGAAGGCCCACTGCCAGGAAGAGCCACATGGAGGAACACAGCAGAGAAACAAATACTAAGGGCTTTGCTCAATTGCCCAGAAACCACATGGGAGTTGAATTGTCCTCAGCTTCCGGTACAATGAGAGTCCACCTTCCCTGCATTTGAGCCTCAGGGTACCAGAACCTCCCTGAAGGGTGCAGGGGAGATGTCCTAGGTGAGTCAGCCTCTCCTTCTCTGGTCATGCATCAGGAATGACACTGTCCACTCCTGCAGATGCAGCTCAGTCCCTTTGGATGACCCTATAGTGGTACCTCCTGCAATGCCCAGGATGTGCAAAATCCCAAAGGAATCCGACACGGTACTCTTAATGGAGATGTGGCCGGCAAACCCGCACTGTGTGGAGAAATCGCAACTGCGGGATCTGTGGGCCTTTGCTTGGCTGCAGACTTAGCTAAGGTTTTATCCTCCTATCTGTCTCTTCCCTGCCACACCTGAGCAGCCCGCGCTCTCTCTGAACACATCCTCTGCGTGCTGGGTCACATTCCGCCTGACTCCATGCCCTCCCACGAACGTCATTAGAAAGAATTGAACCCCAGACTGCTCTTAATGACTATTTCCTTTATTTACTCCTTTATTTATAGGAACCCTTCTTGAAGGAGTCGTCTGTGAGGACGCCTCATCCTCTCTGCAGCCCGGTCCAATCACAGTCAGTTCTCCGTCCTCACCTGACTTAACCTCTCTGCAGCACTGCATGCGGTTTCCTCCCCGCTTCCGTTAAACAACACCTTCCTCGAGCCTCTGGGCACTTTTCTTTTGGACTCTCACCCTGCCTCACCGGCTCTGCCTTCTCAGTTTTCCGTTCCAGACTTTTATCTTCTTCCTAATTTGTACACATTTTGTGCGACAGGGCTCAAGCCTCTGAACACGCTCATTGATCTCCACTCACCTCTGGCATGATTCGATTGTTTTCCTTATTACGTGCACGCCATTAAATCCCAAATTTAAACCTCTGTCTGCCAACATCTCCTCTGAACTCGTGACTAACACATTCCGTTGCCTACTCAGTATTTCCACCTGGAAGCCTAGCAGGCAGCTGACACTGAACATACCTGAAAGCAAACTTCCGCTTCTCTGCTCCACCCCCGTTCTTTTCCAGCCACCAAAAATGGCACATGCGTTTTTACCAGTTGCTCACACCAAAACCTCTGGAGTCATCCTTGATTCCCGCATTCACTCAAATCACACTCACATTGCATCAGTAAATCCTAGTGGCTCTACCTTTAAAATAAATCCACACTATACCACTCATCTCTACGTCTATCTTTGCCATTTGGTTCGTTCCATCCTTCCTTCTTCCTGGACCGCTCCAGCGGACTCTAACCGGACCCTTCCTTCTATCCTGCCTCCTTTAATCTATTCCCCACACAGCAGCCACCATTATCCTTTTTAAAAACAAGCTAGGCCATGTCAATCTTCTGTTTAAAATTTTACAAATGCGTCCCTTGTACTCAGAAAGGAGTGCGATGTTAGCAGCTGGCCTAGCAGACCTACCTGATGGTACTGTGAACTCTCCCTCTGACGCTATTTGCTACTGTCTTTCCCTCTCTTGCGTCTTCTCTGATGACATTGGCCTCTATGCTGTTTCTCAGTGCGATTTGCACTCCTGTCTGAGACGCTTTGTACATGCTGTTTCCTTAAACAGAAATCTTCTTTCTCCTTATGTTTGCACGCCCTTCATTCTAGACCTGGTTGAAATGTCAACTTGTTGCAGAGCCTACCTGTGAGCACCCTATGCAGTGTAGGCACCATTTCCTTCGATCTCTACCATGCTGCTTAATTTTTCTTAATAAAATCCATTCCACTAGACAAACTATGTGTTTATGTTTTTATTCTCTGTGTTCCTGCTGTATCCCCTCATTAGGATTCAAGCTTTATGAGAGGAGGGAATGTGTCTGCTTTACCTGTTTTACTTGCTGCTGTAACCCCGGTACCTGTAGCAGTACCTGGCACTTTATGCATGCCCAATAAATAATTGTTGAATGAAGGAACTCATTCATCTTGCATAACGGATGTCAGGTTAATCTCCCCGAAGCACACGCTCTGCATCAACTATCTCCTATTCAAAGTATGTCATCAGGTCTCCATGCACGCTGAATGAAGCCTAAAACTCCTAACCTGGAGTTTGGAATATCTGCAGTTTCAAATACTATGAAAAAGTGGAAGGGAAAGGAATTAACGGTGTTTGCCAATAAAATAACAGATTATATATATATATATGTGAATATATATGTGAGAGAAATTAATTTACATGTGAAGGAGACAAAGTTAAAAGGAATTATAGAACTTGAAAACAGTTCAAACCTCAACCCCAAGGTTTGAGGTTCCTCAAACCCAAGGAACCTCAGTCCAAACCTAGAACAACATCATGCAATAATAGTGGCCACAACTATAATAAAAAGAAACTGAAATCTATCTGGAAGGCCTTGATAAGCCAAGGCCACTGGAAAGATGACTTGTGGAATGCCCTGATCAATTTGAGGCATATTATGCACCCCATGGACCAGGAATACTCAATGGAACACTGGAAATCATACTATACTAGGAACAGCAGAAACACTGCATCTCTTTATCTTACCTATAGAAGAATATAGAACAGCTGTTTTCGAGGAATATTTGATGAATTACTATACATACAGTCGTCAATGGGAAATTTAGCTACATGTAGTTACATGTAGCTACAATTTCACATTTCCCTATGTCTGGAGACTTTTGGGGCATCCTATATATAAAGAAAAAACATAGTTTGTGCAACACTAGAGGACATAAATAACTCTAATGGTTTTAAACAATAAAGAAATATGTTCAATTGATATAAGAAACATCTTTCTAAATGCTAGTGTTATAGAAATGACATAAACATTTTCATGTATTCACACATTTTAAAACATCATTAGCAGGGATACCAAGGTAGAATGCAGTATGTGACAAAACAATTTAACTGTATTACAAATATATGAATGACCTAACAAAGTGCTGGGGGAAAACGTGCTGACCTAAGCAACTTCGGAAATGAGTGAAATCCATAAGGATAAAGGCAAAGCATGTTGTATAAAAACAATGTACTCTAGTGTATAAGTTTGTCTTCCATGTGGTATATCTTAGCATTTTTATGCCACTATACATGTGTACTGGAATTCCACAATTAAGTATGAATTCATGTTTAGCTTGACATAAGATACTGATGTTTACATAAAGAAAGATATATAGATACGTGTATGTACATGGGTTAGGATACACACATGTATTTTCTTGCTGTCAACTGAGACTGCCTAGAAGCAATGACATTGCCCAGAAGCAAGGAGCACACCTAGCAAACAGACCTTGGTTCTAATGCTGTTCTCTCGTAAAAGGAGCCAAGTCTCCCTGGAGAAAGGACTAATTCTAGGACTGAGGTGGAAAATTACAAGATGAACTGGGGCATTTTGTGGTGCCAGAAAGTACATGGAGTGCTAAACACATACACACACACACACACACACACACACACACACACACACACAATGATGTAGGTATGTCAAAGGGACACAGGAACCACTTGAACGAGCTCCTGATGGCTAAAGCTGCAACCATCTGAGCAACAGAATAAATAGAGTAGTACTGAGTGTATGAAATAAGTGTATAAAATAAATATATGTATAAAAGCCAATGTATAAAATAAATACCTGTGGCTCTGTACTGATATAAATAAATGATTGAATAAATAAATAAGAAAGAATATGCAAATGCCCTGGGTCAAATAATTTCAAAAAACCTTTGTAGATACTCAGCCCTCAAGGACAAAGAGCATAATTCCTCATTCCTTAGGTGTGGACTGTGCATACTGGCTTCCTTCCAAAGAGTACAGAATAAAAAGAAAGAAAAAAAGTAACTTTACAACGAAGAAACCTCACAAACACTAGCTCGGCCAGGTGATCAAAGATGGCATCAGCAGTGATAAATCAAGTTGGTTGGCAGGATGGATTCTTGGCGTGACAGGTTATGAAATGATGCAAACGGCACTTCGCCTCTGTGATCTTCCTCCGCAAACCCAGAGCCCCTGTCGCATCATGAGAAAAACACCCAACAAATCTCAATAAAGATGACTTCTATAAAATATCTGAGTAATTGTCCCTGAAATTGTTAAGGCATCAAAAACACGAAAGCTGTCACAACCAAGAGGACACTAAGGAAATATGTTGACTAAATGCAACGTGGGGTCCTGGAACAGGAAAAAAAAAAAAACCCATTAAGTAAAAACTAAGGAAATCTGGAAAAGTATGGATTTTATTTAACACCGATATAACAGCGTCGGCTCAATAATCGTAACAAATATACCACACTGGTGTAAGACGTTAGTAATAAGACACACGTGTGGTGTACCCTGGTTCTCACAGGAGAATGTGACTGGCTTGTTCGGATAATTTCACGCCCAGCAGGGAACTGAAAGCCGTCAGTCAGAGATAAGCAGGGACTGCATTTGGTCCATTCAGTAAGAACTTTGTCCAGCGTGGGGACTCTATCTGCAGGAACAAGGGGTGGGGAGAACTTGCTGTTAAGTCATTCTAAACCCCTCCTCTAGGTTTCAAATGTCAAGACAACACATAATACTGATTTTAAGTCTTGCACCACAGATGTATGTGACCCCTCTACGTTATCTTGACAATTCATACATAAATGTAAAATTATTCTAAAATGAAAAATTCACTTAAAAAATCATTAGCTATAATGACCAAGGAGATTCCCAGTCTAGAAATGCCCAAGTCGGGGGAATGAGGGACCATCTGGTTTCAGTCTGTGGTCAAATCAGAACCCTAAGTCCCCGGTGGGACTCTGTCCGTGTAACAAACGGTGTCACTGCTGTATGATTAATATTATACTATTACTCACGGGGAGGGAGGATGCCACTGTTGTTAAAAGGCCCAAGCTGAACCAGAATGAGGACATTTGAATGCTGCCAGGTCTGCTCGCAGATGGGTGCCCTGGCTGGGGTTTCTGATCTTCCTTGAGCCTCAGCTGCCTCACCCAGACAAAGGGTATGGTAATGGTTGGAATAAGTATGACATAAAATAATCCATGGATAGTTATCAGTAACTATGTAACCATGTATCGGTGACTTTGTATCTGGCTACAAATCAGATACAAAGATCAGATAAAATAATCCCCAGGTCTATTGGTTAAATAAAACCATCTTCAGGTACCTTTCTCTCTCCCTACCTACTTATCTTTTGTTCTTCTCTGCAGATGGCTCTCTATTTTAAAATACACAATGCTTTATAACATCTTTCAGATCTCCTCGTCTATTAATAATTCAACATGACCATATCATGCTGACTGTATCAGCATTCCCATCCTTCTTTTGCCTGCTCCTCATTCTGATTGAACCTCCGTCGATGGCTTTAAGTAATTACCCTACATTTTACATCTCCATATGCGCTTTTATTAACATCACTCTCTTAATTTTATTGGCAATCAATACCCAGATGAAACGTTTTCATACCCAGTTCAGATGCCACCTCATTACTAATCACGTCCTACTGTTTCCAGCTGGAACACGTCACTCCCTCATCCAGACTAGTTGAGCACGCCGTCTGCATTACTTTTATTATGCTCACTGCACCATGCTTTGCTTTATAGTTATATATATATGTGTGTTTTATTTCGAATATTTGATGGCAGGCAATAAAGCAGAGTATTTGTATTGTTCACCTGAATTTCTTTCACAGCACTGGGCAAATTTCTAGAAAACTCCTGACTAATTGTCCTGAATACTGTCAAGGTGATCAAAAAGCAAGAAGGTGTGAGAAGCTGTCACAGACTCTAGCTCCGAAACAGGCACTCGATTAATCTGAGCTGATGAAGGCAGTTACACTTCAAAGTGCTTCGGTTTCATATGGTCAATATCTCTGCTAAAACCATTTGGATATTTGCGAATTCTTGAGCTGATAGACACTTAAAATGCAATCACTGTCAATTTGGCTGTAAGCCTCATTGCCTCAAGATGAAGACTCCCAAGCAACATATGCTTACCAAGGATTAGCTGTCAAAATTCCAGTAAAAATTACAGCACAGAGCAAGGCAGGCCAGTCGGAAAATACAATTTTGTTCCTTTAGCTTTTTTGTTCACTACCTCTTGTTGGGCCATTGCCGATTGGTGCCAACTACGCGACAGTCCTTGCAGAAATGTACCAAGCAGAAAATCTATATGTTTTAATATGTTTCTCCTGGTCCTGAGGTAGCAGGCAGGTACCTGCAACAACACTGGTTCGCAAGAATTGGTGCCAGTTATTTTACTTGCCTTTTCTCAGTGCCTGTCTGTGTCACATCCCCTTTGGGAATCGAGTCAAACGGGAGACCAGCACCACCGGGAGAGTTCAGGTTCTTTGTTCTGGTGGAAGGACACCCATATCGCATGAACATGTTAGTTTCTGAAACATGACGGCCTCACATTTCCGAAAATAAAATCCTTAAAAGCCTTCCCACAGTCACCTGAACTCAGGAAGAATGGACTATGGAACCATTTTCACAAGGGGTACAGCTAGAATTCTGTCTAATTTACACATTTTTCCTACCTGCCACTGATAGCCGACCTGAGCTTTTGTTGAGGTATGATACTGACAAAAAACAATCTTGCTGATAACAAAAACCATTACACCAAAAAAATCCCATAAGATCTAATGTATATCAAGTGGCTTAAAATATCTTCAATGCCCCCATTATCAAAATATTTAGAAAAATCTGAGATATACCAGCCAACACTTAGCTAATGTACACAACACAATATTTAAAATAAAATAAAATTACATATATATTTAAAGTATATTATATGTACTTGCTTGAAAATAAAAAAGTATATAATTTTAAGTGTCCTTCTGGTAGAATAATATTTTTTCTATGAACAATTAATGTGATTCAGTATATTTATAATAAAGAGAAAATATTTAGATAATATGTGACTGTATAAATACTAGTCTGATATTTATAATTTAGGTCTATATTACTTACACTTACTTTTAAAATTCATATTTAACTTTTTATCATATTTCTTATAGTCATCTTCCAGCTCATATTCATATGCATAAGTACATCTCATTTAGAGTTACAAATTTTTCTCATAGGTCAGGAGTTTTTGTAATCATTCTACCAAATCTATTCATTTTTAGTGAAGAGAAAACAAGACACTTAAAAGTAAACTGACCTGCTCACAGCCAAGCAGTTACATTGATTCGTAGTACTATGATCTGATCCTTTCACCAAGAAAACGGAAAAAAATAGAAAAAGATTGGCTCAACAACAACATCAAAAAATAAGCGGTAAAATAATCTAACACTGAGGTCTACATGCTGTCCTACTTTATTTTTAAGAGCGTAAAGATACCGTGGGGGCAAAGAGAAAGGGAGGTGTTGTGTTCAGTGCATGCATTTGCAGAATCAAGGGCGGTGCATGATACTAGCAAGGTTTCTCTCCATACTGGGTGACACAAATGAATTTCCTCATAACTTTCAGTTATTCAGAAAAATGCATTTACACGAACCACCTAACTCCCAGACAAAGATCGTCAAAGAAGTTCATAATCTATCACATGCGTACCTTTTGAAGGTTAAGGAATTGGATAATAGAAAATGAAAAACAAGAAAGAGAAAATAAAACCTAAGATCACCATGTGATGGAACGTGGATGTGTGGCCTACCTTTGTCGATTGTGTGTGTGTGTGTGCGTGTGTGTGAGAGAGAGAGAGAGAGAGAGAGAGAGAGAGAGAGAAGCGGCGAATGCATAAGAATCAATTGCTTATTTATCCCACATACTTGATGTGCCTCCTAGTTAGGTCTGATAGAAAAGGAAGACCACCTAATCCATAGGTAGAGAGGCAACATCTACTTCGCCCCTCTGAAACATCAGAAAACCGTACTGTGAGGGTGGGGTGGTGATGAAACAACGGGGCGATGGATAAATGTAGACATGTTAGGAGTTAAGTTGGAAAACCCTCACCGAGAACAGTGTGGGGCGGGAGAGTGGGGCCCAGCTGGGGGAAGCAGAGAGAAGCCAGAGAAAAGGAGGAAGCTTCCCCCATGAACGGAAGGGAATGTCAAAGGGCAAGACTCAGCAAACTCATCTCAGGAGCACAAATCCGTCTACCTGTTTCTGAGATAGGCTTTGTATTTTAGATTCTTATTTGTTTTTATGTATACAAAGATTTTGTTATAAAATTTAGCGTGGTCTCTTTAGGAGCAAAATTGTACTTCTTTGAAACTTTCCACACCTGGCATTAATTTTTTCCAGGTAGAATTATGTCGTGAAATTTAATTAATCAAAAGAACTATAGCATATGGTGATACCTGAGCCATAATGGTATGTCATTATGAAGACTGGAGTTTGTAACACGTGAATGACATCACCGATAATTTCATAACCCTGTGTTTTAACTGTGTTAAGCTTTACTTTTACTAGGGTAATTTAATTGTGTATAGATTTTGCTTGTTCTTTCCTTGTTTAAAAATATTAAATTAAAAAAACATTTTAAATCTATTTAATACTAGAAATATTCATTTATCTCTACAGGCTCCTTTGCTGCTATTGCTATATTATCCTCCCTCTCCAAAATTCATATACGGATTTGGGTGTGTCCCCAGTCTGTCTGGGGCCGAAGGACATTTTAACAATGTAACTGGATTATAAATGTCCTAATGTACTTCGCCAGCAGTGTCTGAGGACGGACAAGCAACTGGAGACGGAGCCCTTGAAATTCTGACTTCGAGAGTTTGCAAACTCCGGAGGCAGGTGGAATCTCAAAGGTAACTGGTATGAATTTGCCTGATGACACTCAGCTTCAAGAAATATTTCATGTCTTTATTTTTCCAACGCAATTTTATCTGCCCCTGGGGGCAATTTTTCAGGATAGATGGGAAGTTCAGTCGCAGTCATCATTTGGGTGTTTCCACCGCTCAGATGGTAAAAGAAGCCCAGGGTGTGGGTGGATCTGAGTCCATTTATATTAAAATAATGTAAAGCCATAAGGCAGGAAGAGTGATAAAAGTCTTATTTCTATGAAAGTATAGATATAGCCAAAGTTAACCAGCCATCGTCCTCCGACTTCCCTACTGCTATAGCTGCTTACTGCTTAAGTGGCACATGTCCCACTTGACTGGGACAAGAGTTGTGACTTCCCCATCCACGTCTATAGCGAGCATTGCTATTGTAAAACCTAAAACCTATCTTTGAGATATTTTCCTTCCAGACTATGCATTCAGGGGCACCCACTGACCTCAACCAGACCTCCTGCTTAGTCACTCTAAAGTGATATAGCCAGGAGTGAAATCACTAGATCATATGTATTGGCTCTCAAGTTTTTGTTCTCAGGAAATCTTTACATTCTTACAAATTACTGAAGCCACAAAAGATGTTTTGTTCATGTGGATTATATGCACTGATGTTTAATGTATTAAAAATTAAAGGAAAATGTTATTCATTTATTTTAAAATAAGTACATTGATAGTTATATGGTATCATTATGTGTTATATAGTTACATATTATACATTATATGTTACATAGCACCGTCATATTGCTAGGATACAAGTGGTGGTGATGCAGAAATACAAATGTAAATATTTACTGAGTTGTACGTTAAAAATGACGACACATTGTTCTTTACTGTGTCTGTTACAACTCAGGATAAAAAAATGCAAATAAATAGATGTAAAAAAAAAGAGTGCTTCATTCTCAGAGTTTTCCAACATGAATGAATTTAAGTATGCTCATAATTAAAACAAATAATCACAGGCAAGTTTGAAAGTATAAGTGCTTCTGAGAGACTCCTTGAAGGGAAAGACGCACTATTCATTCAATGGGTTTCAATAGCCAATCTTCTAACACTTATCAGATTTTATTGTGTTGGAAATGAAGACCATGGTAAATGCTAGCAACTGCCAAGGTGGTTTTACGGTTTTCAATCAGCTTTCTTTCTTTCTATGTTTTTCTTTGTGCTGCCGGCCAAGATCAAAGGTTACGGTTTGAGAGGGAAGTAGTTTTTCTCTCTGCTCCTCTCTTCTGCTGGGTGTGATGTTTAATTTAACTTGATCATAAAGGTTAACTTTCTGTTGTCTTATCTATGAGAACAAAAAGTAATAGAAACATCACAAATAATACATAATATAAATCATAGTCTGGCTGTGAGCGAATCACGAATTAGTTTGAATCCTAACACTTGTGTTTATTTTGGCAATATAATTTCATCAAGTGGCTGACTCTGTCCAGTTTCCTTAACCTGATATTATAGAGTTTTCTTCCTCTTCAAAGCTCAGAGGCCTCCATTCTGAGACAAATACCTAACTGTATTGAAGGAATCCCATAGCTCATCTAAATATTGTTTTGTTTGATTTCTAGGTAACATTTTAATTTCAAAAGATGTTATTTGTGTTTCCTAAACGTGACTGTTAGTACCAAAAATGGGCTGAAATTTACTAAGATCCATTATAATACAAAACCCCTTTATGAAATCTATGCATTTTTTTAACCCTAACTTCATTTTCAGGAAAAAATAATAACCATTTAACTTTTCATCCCAGTTTTATTGAGGTATGATTGACAGATAAAAATTGCATGTATTCAAGGTGTTCAACATGATGTATACTTTGCGAAATGATTACCCCAGTCAAGGTAATTAGCATGTGCATCATCTCACCTAGGCACCATTTGTGTGTGGGGGGGGGGAGGTGAGAACACTTGAGAACTATTCTCTTCACAAATTTCAAGCACAAAATATAATATTATTACCCACAGTCACCATGCTGTATATTAGGTTTCCATAATTTATTCACTTTAGAACTGCAAGTCTATACCCTTTGACCAACATGTCCCCTTTCCCCCACCTTACAGACCCTGGTGACCACCATTCTACTCTCTGTTACTACGACTGTGATTTTATTGAGTATGATTTTTTAGATTCCACACATCCCAAAACTTAAAACAATCCATGCCTGTCACAGCGCCTATGCCGTGCACACTAAAAAGTTTTTTTGAATTCTGGCCTTATCCTTCCTGAAACCGTGAAAGCTAAAACACAAGTGCAGTGGAATTGCTGATATTCAGAACTGGTTTAGATGAAATTGTCAGTAAACGTGCTTGAATTATTCCCAGTAGTGGAGGGATGCTCTGGTAGACAGAATAATGCCCCCTCCCCTCTGCCACAGTAATGGCCACGCCCTAATCCCCCAACACTGTGACTATGTTGCCTTCCAGAGCAAGTGGGACTTTCTAGATGTGATTATTTTAAAGATTTTGAAGTGGAGAGATTATTCTAAATTTTCCTGGTGGGCCCAATGTCATCAGAAGAATCCTAGTAAGGGAAAGAGGGAGGCAGGAGACTCGGAGAAGGAGATGTGATGTTGGAAATAGAGTCAGAAAGAGAGAGAGAGGGAGAAAGAGATTTGAAGAGGCTACAGTGTTGACTTTGAAGATGGAGAAAGAATATTATTAATATACTGGGCATAAGTTGACACCCAAAAATGTACACATATTTCCCACAACCCAGATATGGAACTCTTAGGGAAATAAAATAGCTATGAGCTGTTTTGAGAAGTAACCACATAAAGGGGCTTCCTGCCAGGGATGGGGAGACCTTAGGGGCAGACTGTGGAGGTGTAAAGTCTGTCAACTCTAGAAGTGGAAGCTGGAGGTGGGGGAGCGGAAGCCAAGGCACCAATCGGATGAGATGCCTCCCTTACTGGGCGACTTTATTGGAAATCGCAGCAAGGCAGGGCAGGGTGGCGGAAGGAGGAAGATACCTGAGCAACCCACAAAGACATCCCTCGTAAAAAGATTCGGCTTGCAATATCCCTTGCATGTTCTGCGAGATAAGCGTCTACCAGAAATGTAAGTACTTTTCTTCAACTGTCCTTCCTTTTTTTCTATCTGCATAACCAGGAAGGGCTGAAGTCGATCCAAGAACAGCCAAAGTGTGGAAGAGAAGGCAAAGCACAAAATAGCAGGGGAGGGGGGACAGAGGGAGCCAGGCAGGGGGAAGCTAAGATTGTGCGTTTCCTATCTTGAATCAGGTCTGAGTTACAGAAGGGCGGAAGTTTTAAGTTGAATGAAAAAGTTTTGACATTATTGCACTTGAATGTTCCATTCTCTGAGAGTTACTGGTACACGGAGTCAACCTCCCTTAGGTTTCTACCAGTAATGGGCAAAGAGTTTATTTACGGAGAGGGTTTACAGAGACGGAGATGCAGTCCTGAGGAGCGGTAAAGTTGATTTCTTCTTGAAACACATGGACTTCCTCTTGTTACCTACACTCAATGTATAACATAATAATTGTTCAAGTGTAAAAGCACAGAGTTGCACAGGTGCCATCTGAACACCACGGTTCTTTTACTTCAAAGCGTGGAAACAAAATTTCAATTTTCAGGTAAGCGTAGTTAGCATAACCAGGTGTTCTGGAGAGAATTAATTTAATACGATTACGTGAAAGACATTATTGTCATTTAAGAGGC
This sequence comes from Lepilemur ruficaudatus, assembly GCA_963574885.1. Taxonomy (NCBI): domain Eukaryota; kingdom Metazoa; phylum Chordata; class Mammalia; order Primates; family Lepilemuridae; genus Lepilemur; species Lepilemur ruficaudatus. The sequence continues at coordinate 40,785 of CAUYRT010021746.1, forward strand.
TGAGTGGTAGCGCTGCCTGCTTTTGCCCAAGAGGATCAGCCATTAAAAACCACAGACCAGGTAGGAAACACAAGCCTGGGGCGGCCCACATCTGCTTTGCCTGTCCGCTACGTGGAACCGCCCGACTTCACGGCAGAGATGAGGGTGGGACACTGGCCACACCTCGCCCACACTGCTTGCCCTTGCAGGCCTATTTAGTGGCAATAGCCCAATTCCAGACTTTCTTTCTATTTGCTGGCCCTACTCCACAAAACAATGTACAGAAGCATTTTCCTTCCTCCTTGACAGTCACAAGAAGTCTTCTGTTTACTTTTAGTGGTTGGGGAAACTAGATTTTTCTGCAGTCTCTCCTCATGCTTCTATGTATATGCAAAGTTATTTTGCTAGTGATTCCACCTGAATTTTTATTTTGTCAGACAAGTGGTTTTCCAGTGAAACTCCTTTGTTAAAAATTTCAAATAAATTTGTAAAGTCAGTCTCCAGACATAAAATATATTTTACAAAAAAGATACTCAGGTTGACTGAGGATTAGGTGAAGGAAGGCACTTTTTGGTCCCACAACACCCCCTTAAACTCCTCTCTGAATCCAGGGTGGAATGAACCACACAAGAGTTTCTATACAACAGAGAATTGGAAATCAGTGTTCTTCTACCTATGCATTAAGCATAAAACTCTTGTGTATTAAAAAAATCCAAAAATCTTCAAAATTAATAATTTACCAATTATAGGGAGGGGAATACAGCTTCATTGGCGACTGCATTGAGCAACACTATGAAGCAAGTCAGTGATGAACAGCTACTACGAACTTCATCAATAACAACCCTTTTGTGATTAAGATGTCTGGAGAGCATTTCCAGACTATCTATCCAGTCAGAAGGCGGTAGAAGATACCGGAGAATGTGTAATATAGGGATTATTATCAGGTGGCTAGAGCGCTGGTTAAAGGGTAAAGTATACAATATCAAATTTTATCCTTGTGACTCATCAACACTTAAAACTCCAAATTTTGAAGTTGCATTCAAAATCTGTGCTGACACCGGGCTCGAGTTTCTGAACACTGTCACCACTTAACTGTCATTTGCGAGGATCTGCATTTAATAAGCTGGAACTCAAAGTCCGTTTTCCTGTTAAGACGTTGTAACAAGATACACTGCTCTAACGCCTCGCACAACACATTTAAGAAACATGGTAGCAGTGATAATAAGTGTGTCGTGCCAGGTGCAGAATTTGCTTCTGGGATTACACAGAACCAGAGTTTTTTAAAGGAGCTGCGAGCTCTGTATACGACATTACATACGGCTCCACTTAGGATCATAGGGCATCATAGCTAAAGAAATTCCCCGTTAGTTATCTTTCACAATAAACTCATATAATCGAAGCTCCACTTCAGAATTACAGGTGGGAACACTAAGAAGTTGCGAACAGACGACTTGGTCACATCTGTAAGGAAGCACAGCACAGGACAAATCGTCGTCCCTAGTCTGGGGGTGTCTGTCAGGTTTCTGTCAGGGCTGGGCTTGGGGCCCTCTGCGTTACGAATGGCACAGACACCAGTTCTCTGTGAGTGGCGTGAACATCTGAAAGCTGAAAGGAGACACTTCTGTAACAGTGGGTACTGAGTGTCCAAACAAAACAAATTGACTCTGTCTAAATTAAACGGAAGAGAAATATTCCGTGAGGGTGTTAAGGAATGGTAAGGAAGGCTGTGTGACCAGGCTTGAGCCGGGCCCCGTGCAGGCAGAGCTCAGTCGGACCTGCCTCAGGAAGGGCATCTCCACGTGCCACTCCACGATGCTGCCGGCACCTGCTGGCCTGGCCCCTTAGCGCTGCTTGCCAGGCAGTGACCCTGGCACATTTCCATCCACTATTGAAGCCGATAAAGTCATCTCTGCTGGTCTCATTTGGTTCTGATCTATGTTCCGGCTACATAAGGAAGAGCCCCAGATTCCAGGTCCGGCAGCACAGCATCCCACTCTGAGAAGGCATCCGCCGCTCCCGGGGGATGCCAGAGGCTGCGTCTCCTTGGCCAGGTCTCTGCTGTGTGAAGTCAGCTTTCTCTCGAGAGACAAGTGCCATGGTGTTCAGGCTGACAGTACTAAGGAGTTCTGATGCCGGCAGAAAGAGAAAGCAAGTCCACAGCCAGAATCAATGCTTATTCCAGTGAGAGACAGCCAGTGCGCTGTCCCAGGAGCAGCCTGGTGTCACCGGTGTGCCAGCAGACGTGTGTTCCCCTCAAACCCAGGGCTGCACTGGTACCTGGATGTGGGTTTCTCCACGGGCAAACGAGGCTCTCTGCAGTGACAGCACCTGGACTGGACACAGAAGTCTCCTCACTACGCCCAGGCCAAGCTCCCAGCCCTGCTGCAAAGCTGCTTTGCTCACAAGCCCACGGAGCAACGCTGGGGTGTGGGGTGGAGCGGTCTGGTTGTCATCAGATTGCAAGGGGTGTCCTGTCTCCCATAAGAGCCTCCTCTGTGGGGGCAACCTTTTAGTGAGTCCTAATGGAGGAAAATATTCTCAACTTCTGGTAGGGTGACTAGCAGTCCAAATGTACCTGGGACTGAGGAATTTTTGAAAATGTAGAATTTCAGTGCAAAAAGCGGGAAAGTTCCAGAAAAGTCTAGACAGGTAGGTCACCCTACTCTCTGGGCTCATTCTGAAGTCCATCCACACCCTACTATTCCAAACCTCCCTGTTAACAATCTTGGAATCTTGTCTCTTCCAAGACTTTGAGCACGGGGCTACGGTTTATGCCGGTGTCCATGCATTGGTGTACATATGTACCTCAGCGCATTTTTTGAGGCAGCACGATGATAAATATAGTTCACAGTTCTGCATGGGAGAGTATCTACCTTTTAGCTAAGTCTTCAAGTTACTCCTTAGCAGAATTACAGCAACGTAACTGTCCACTTTGGCGGATGTCAGCAGACCATGCCAAGTCATCTGAAACCACTTGCTTTGTTTCCCTCTACACTGCACTGGATTAAGGAAACTGGAACTCCCACAAAGCCATAATGGACAGGTTAAGAGAAGACCAGGGAACAGGCAGGACACACAGAAGATGAGCTCGTGCGACTCAGTAAAGCCTGCTTCGACCGTGCACCCCGTGGGTGGCTCACGGATGCAATGCCGCTCAATTTACAGAGAACACCAGAGACCTCAGAAGTTTATGGAAACTTGGCCAGTGGCTCAAACCTGATTATTTGCAAGGTAGCCAGATACTCCTAAGAGTTTCTTACTGCAAACTTTGTAATGGTAGGTTCATCCCCCCAAGATTCATAATAAGAACGCATTTGTAGGAAAAGGTTAACACAGCCAACAGGGAAGTCGGACAGCTACTGTCAACAATACAACTAAGTCTATGGGCCATGCAAACCTTGTCACTAACTCTCCCCACAAAAGAAATGAGTAAGTGAGCACACAGACTGAAAAAAGTGGAGATTTTCAATCCTCCCCCATACTCCTTGCTGACACACACACACACGCGCACACACACACACACTTTGATGTGCACTTTTGTGGTATATGACAACTTGTCCATAGCACCTTGTTTCACCTGAAGAATGACAATTAAGTGACAGATGTAGCCCATATTCTGCACAATTTAAAATCTCAGTCCTTCCTCTGCTATTCTGGTAAACCAGGGAATCAACTCACACCTCAAGGACACCTGCCAGAAGGTTCCTTTCTCACTTCAGTTTTCAATCGGGAATACCTGGAGACCGTTATATTACCTATGAGAAACTGTTTTTCCTTTTTGCAAAATTAGTGATTGCTTCTTCCATACTAAAAATAAATATCTAAAACAGTAGTATGGGCAAATATACCTTCTCTAAGAGAAGACATATAAAGAAGGAAAAATAAAAACGGAAGAAAAGAGAACAGTTCATCCAAATGGGCCATGAAAAATTCCTTGCCCCATTATCTTAACGGATTCTATTTATTTTAAACATATGGTAAGAGAAATAGTGCCCCCCCTTTGAAAATCCTTATGGTAACAGAATACATGAAAATGTAACTCCAATTCGTTTTTAGTGTTTTGTAAGAAAATACGCATTGGCATTTTGACTCAAAGAAAAAAATCAAGATTTATTTTTCACTCGAGATAAATATTGACCTTAATAACCTCAATCAATAATCCCCCTTTGGGATAAATGCAACTAGGTATTTATCTCACCACAAATCAATAGTAGTTTTTCTGTGGAGTGCATCAAATGCTTTTTCTGTATTAATTTTCTATATTTTATATTCTCAATGATATTTCTAATTATTCAAATTTATTAATATAAAAATCATTTGCATTTACATTTGTCTGACTTATAAAAGCTTTTCATTCTAATCACTATTAATATATTCAATAAATTAATTAAATTCATTTATGCCTTTAAAAGTGAGAGGTTTTATTGCTAAATGTTAAGAAATAACTAATTTTCATAATAGCTCATGAAAAGTTTTTAAAATTTCTCTAAGAATAGATGAGTACAGTTTGTGTTAAATTGGAATGCATCATACCACCTTTAATCTAAGACAAAATTCAAGCAAGGAAAATTATTTAACGACAAACCAAAAAAATTATTTATTTAGATGACAAGACTCAATGCCCACTCTTTAAGGGCCATTATTACTTTATCATCGTGAATAGTGAATAACAGAATATAGTATAAATGTTGACGTTTAATGCTTGGGATTTTCTGATTCTAAGAACAGTGATGTGTTCAGAAATATCCCATTCTATAAAGATAAGGCCCGACGTAAAGTTCAATTTTGAATTTTATCGCTAAAGTATAGCTTCCAAATCTGTTCGAATATCAGTTTCTTGCCTTCTCCTTAAAGCTCGTCGGCCCTACCATATGCTCACATCCCCTACACGTCATGTGAATGGTCCCCAACGGCGTATCTCAGAGTCCCTACTGTCTTACACGATACAGAACCTTGTCAAAAAAAAAAAAAAAAGATTCCTGCTGCTGCCTACATCTGAGGTCAAGTTCAGTTGAGAAAAGTGACCTTCATGCAATCCATCCATTCCGCAAAAATTAGGACTGTCCAGTAAAAGCGTCTGCAGTGACAGAACGATCTGTCTCTGCGCTGTCAGATGGGTAGCCCCGGGGCACAGGGAGCTCCGGCTATTGAGGACTTGACATATTTAATGTGATAGTAGAACTGAATTGTTAACTTTACTTCATAGGAGTTAATTTACATTTAAATATCCACGTGTGGCTATTGGGTGGTGCTACTCTGCAGAGTCTAGGTTTTAACCTCACATGCCATCATGCCATGCCGCGGAGAAGCAAGGACCCAGAACACCTCATCTTAGGCAGCTGACATCGCTCCCTCTCTCCCTCTCTCTCTCTCTCTCTGTCTCTCCACCCCTCCCTCTCTCTCTCCCCCCTCCCTCCCTCTCTCTTTCTCTCTCTCTCTCTCTCTCTCTCTGTCTCTCTCTCTGTCACACACACACAGGCACACACACTTTACTCACATCACACTATTTTCACAGAATTAAGCAATGCTTTAAAAACTATTCAGATGAAACCAGGCATTACATTATTATCAGATATTGTTGAGATCACAGTTCTCTGTAACGGCGACCAGCAAAATTGTTTTGCTTTTATATTCTGTGAAAGAACTGAAAAAATGACATATCCATTCACACCTTTTAATTTGAATATGAAATGTTTATACTAAATTGAAATCATTACAAAGGGCATAATTTTTGACATTGTAAATATTGACATTTTAAAATAAAATGCCCAGTAAAATCTCAATACCATAGCAATTCGAAAGTCACCATTTTCCATTTAAAAACAGGAGCTAGCTCTTCTTCAAACTAAGACATTATAGATCGCTACTTTTTCCCATCGAATTTGTAGTTCTCTCCCATTTACCCCACATCATTTTATCCCAATGTAATGTATTTTATGCATTAAATCCTTTATTGATCACCCTATCCTACTCTTATAAAAATTGATTTTACATTTCATGAGTCCTTAAGGCTTTAAAATTTTTTAAAAATCCTCTGGATTAAATTATAGGCATTTTTTTTTCCAGTAAGACTGGGTTTAACGAAGAGGACCTATGAAATCTGAGTTTTACAAGCTCTATTCTCCTGAAAACATCCTTGTGCTGTAGCCTCTATGTCTTTATGTACCAACGAGTGTTGCCGCAGCCTCATTTGTAGACACTGCCCAGCCCCCTTGAAAAGGCTTACGTGAGAAACCTCTTTCAGACTTGAGTGGCAGGTGTACCAGGTTTTCTCCGAGGAACTAGGAGTATGAATTTCCTGTGGCTGCGAATCCTCTAGCAAAGGAGGCCCCTTTTATTGTTTGGTCCTCAGGAGTTCTGATATGACTGAATGTTTGTGCCCCGCCAAACTCAGCTGTTGAAACACTAGTCTCCAATGTGACGGTATTAGGAGGTGAGGCATTTGGGTAGTAACTAAGTCATGAAGGCAGAACCCTCACAATTGCAATTAATGCTCTTTTAAAAGGGACCCCAGAGGCCTCTCCTGTTATTTCCCTGCCACGTGAGGATACCAAGAGAAGGCAGCCGTCTGCAACCCAGGAGAGGGCTCTCAGCAGAACCCCACCACGCTGGCACCCTGATCCCCCCAGAGCCACGGGAAATACATTTCTGTTGTTTAGCAGCCACACAATCTATGCTAGATTGTTAGAGCACCGCAAAGGAACTAAGATACGTTCTGGACCAAATTTAAAGCCCATTATGAAGATACTACTTTCGTGATTTCTCTGTCACTTTTGTCCTCTATATCTGTATTTTTCCTAATTTTTATTCCGAATCGTGGTCAACTCTATTAACTGGACAACTACAAGAAAAAAATATCACAGAGAGCCCCATAATAGTTATTTGAATGAATTATTGATTTCTCAGGATGATGCATCATGGTAAGGGCACAGCAGAGAACTGGGTTGGGTTCAGCTTCCCCCTAACTCCCCTCAGGACACAGATATCACACCAGTCTCCTTATACTACCTTTATGGGATCACAGATAATGGTGGGGGGGGGAGGGAGAGAGAGAGGAGAAGAGAGAGATGGGGTGGGGGGAGGACAGACAGAAGAGAGAGAGAGAGAGAGAATAAAAAGAAATTAATCTACATACTCAACTAAGGAATACATTTTCTTGTAAGAATGTAGAATCATAGTATTTTAGAAGTGAAAGGGACCAATAATATCAATGAAATGAAATTCACCACTTCCGTCTTTAAGGTTCATACTTTTACAGTGACCCCAAAACTTCTGTATGACAACTATGATAAAATATTTACCACTTGAGCACAAAAGGATGAGCTGAGTGATCTGAGGCCTTAAGTCATGAAAGCCCTTATGGTGCCGGCATTCTGTGTATTATTGACAAAGCAGTTAAAAACGAGACAAACACAGAGACACATAAGAGTCACAACCACTTTTAAATGTGCGATGGTTTTTGATGTGTATGCAAAACCCCTGAGAAAGGAACTGAATGTAACGGTGAACTCACCCTAAAAGGATGCAGGTGAGCATACAACTAACACATCCTGTGGACCCTCTCTATTTACTTGGAGAAGAGACATGAATTTACTCCTCAGCAAAGCTGGCTTAACTGCCTCTCATTACTTATTGATTTTTGTATTTTCTGCTTTTCATACCACTGAACGAGTACGTGGCTAATTATTTTCTGATGGCTTAGAAACACATGATGATTTATTTTCAAAGAGCATTGCTGTATGGTGCGTGTCTCAAAAATAGTGTCTTTAGAGTTGATAAAAGAGCATATTTACTCATTTGGTCTAGAGGTCTATAGCCACCCGGCTTCTAGTGAGCCATGAATGGATCTTCTTTGATGCACATCTTTCATCTGTCCCAGTGAGGCGGGGCTGGAAAATAGTCCAAACTGATTTTGAACAACTTTCTTGGATGATTTTAAGTTCAAATGAAAAAACCCACTCTCCAATTAAATCAACGAAATGCAATACCCTCTCCTAGACTGCCCCGTCAAAGCCACCAATTGCAAGCATCTGGTTTCATGACTTTTTCCAGGTGTGAAAGTTCTAAGAGTGCTTTCTAACTCAAGTTGACACTGACATTATTTAAAGTAATCTGAAAAGAAATGGAAAGCACTATTTGTAAGTTATTTATTTATCCCAGTTTCTGAACTTTCACTGTCTTCCAGACACTGACCTTGAACATTGGCATAGGGAATCCACTAGGGTTGATTCACCAGGTCCGTGTTATGTCAATTTTCTGCTCAAAGAATATTCATTAAACTATTTCCCCCATCTTGTGCATACAATAAGCTTTCTTCTCACATGCAAAAGGCATGCCACGTCTCTTAACTAATGCCATTTCTATTAACAACAACAACAACGGACCAACAAGTAGCTGGCCAGAGCTTATTACACGTACCTAGAACTATTTTTAATGAATACCTAATGCCCCTCTGTAAGGGAAATTGACGCATCCCTTCCCCATTGTCAAGCTTGGTCATTTCATTTATTTTGGCCCGATTAAAATGTGAATGGATCTTATGAGCATCACATTTGGTCATTGAGAGAACTCTTGTCATTGGAGTCACGTTACCAGTAAATGTAAATCACAAAATGCAATTTTGTTCTCTCAGGACAAACTCAAAGGGCTCAAATTTTGAAATCACCCTTGTCACTAAGGTGAAAAATCTTCAGAACAAGTGAGTTGCAATTCCTCTATGGTATCTTCCCCCGTCTCCTTGAAAACAGTGTCTCTCTCTCTCCTCCCTTGCAATTCAGTCCCGTCTCTAGTGTGACAGTCCCATCTCAACTGGACGTGAGTGTTTGCCTGGCCATTGTCAGAACCACATGGCAAGGCACTTAAAGAAGGACTATTCATTGCTATGACCCCCCAGCACCGAGCGCAGTGCTGCGCACACAGGAGCTACCCTGTAAATGTGCGCTTCATTGAATCAAACACAGGAAATAAATTCTGTAATATTGGCTGACACTTTTAAATTTGCAAATTTTGATTCATTGACATTTTAAGCAAATCGTCAGAGTATAAGCATGAAGCCTCTACAGAAACATAATCTATTTCTGATGACGTTACATTCAATGGCAAAGAATCCTTTACATAGATTGTTAGGACTTGAAGCAGTCTTCCCAAAAGAGGTATCTAAAGTAGTCAAACTCATAGAGACAGAAAGTACCATGGTAGCTGCCAGGGGTTCTGGGGAGGGAGCAGTGGGTGTTGTTTAATAAGCATGGAGTTTCAGTTTGAAATGAAAAATTTCTACAGATCTTTCGCACAACAATGGGAATGTAGCTTAAACTGACGAACTGTACACTTAACACTGCTTTCAATGGTAAATTTCATGTTTTTACTTCAATTAAAAATAATTTAACAAGAACAGATTGTGTGCCGTATTATAAAGAGCCCCCACTGAGATGAAAGTCAGAAAATTTTGACTCTCCTGTAAGCCCTGCCCATGTGTCCTTCCATGGATTATTTAAAGTTAGCAGCCTCGGTTCCCTTATCTGTATGTTGTTAGAGATAGAAAGAACTCCATCACCTGGTGCAAGTAGGGTAAACCAGGTTTCAGTATCTGTCTTAAGGGTGTTATTTTTTTCCCCTGTGTCCTTTTGTCCTTCATTAGCATTAGTTTTTTTTTCAGTTTTACTGAGGTATAATTGACAAGTAAATTGTATATATTTAAAGTATGCAACTTGATGCTTTAATATACCTGTACACTGTGAAATGAGCAGCACGATCAAGCTAATCAACACATTCATCACCAGCACCTCACATACTCAACATTTTATTTTTTTGTTTATTTGTGTGTGTGTGTTTGTGGTGATAATACTTATGATCTACCCTCTCAGCTCCTCCCCCAAAAAGAAAGTGTCCGGCTGACAGGGGCTTCCTGCCATTCCTCCTCGGAGAAGCCCAGCGCCTAGGAGCATTTGCTCTGTCCTTGTTGCTTAGCCTCGGAAGGGACCCGGTTTCTTAGAGATGGTCTACCGCCATTTTTAATCTATTGTCCCAAACACAAATATCCCTGAGACTATAATGATACAAGAGACGCGAAGTTCCATCTGTCGCAGTTTTTAAAAATACATCTATTAAAGCACCTCCGTCTTTCTGCAGTAAGGCAAGTGTAAATGCAACGTGACTGTTTTATCATGAGAGTTCCAAAGATTCACGACGAGCAAAGCGCATACGGTTGGGTATCACCAGCTGACGATGCAACATAAAATAGATTAGCAAAAATCCTGTAAAATAAAAGTACTGTTTCTTTAGAATAAATATATATATATTTTTGGATTTTCATCCTTATTTATAGCGACTGAGCCATGGACATCCAGGTTAGTCTCTGAAGAGACTCATTATATATTAACACAGGAGGAGAAAATAAATGTTCCTTTACATAAGAGACAAAAGTGAAGGAACAAGGAAAACATGTACAAAAAGAAAAAAACTATGCACATAAAAACACAGCAAATTTTTAGATTAAGCTTTAAATATATAACTTGACAAACAACAGGCCAAATTCCAGCTTTTCCTGTGGTGCAGAACTTTTGAAGATCAGGAAAACAAAATCCTATTTTCAAACTTCTAAATACTCAGTAGTAAGCTAGTCCACATTTGTATGTCAGACACTATTGCTAAACAGATTTCTGAAATTAAGCTACTATTATGACTCTAAAGATCATAATAGAAAATGATTAGAACTTATAATCGTCATTATTGTTGCTTTTAGTAGCAATACAGAATGGCGGGGGGAGGGAAGCAGAAATTCGACTCAAGTACTAACTCACTGACTCCAGAATATTTATCTTTGCATACAAGTATTGGAAATTAAAGGTGAGAAAAAATATTCATGCGAAATCACATATCCTCTGGCACAAATAAAAATACGCATTTAGTTAACTATATTTTTTAGGTATAATTGTACGCCTGCTTCAATTTAAAGTGTAAAATCCAAAGAGTATGTAGCTGTGAGACCACGAACATCAAAATACGGAGTTTTTCATTACCCTGCAAAGTTTCCCAGTGCTCCCTTGCCGCCCGGTCCTGCCTGCAGCCCCAGCCGCAGGACCCATTGATCTGCTTGGGGCCGCTATAGATTAGATTTCATTTTCCAGAATTTGTTATAAACAGAATTACAGAGTAGGTATGATACGGCTGCTTTCACTAAGCAAAATGAATCCGAAACTTACCCATGTTATTGCCCAGTAATTTAATTTGTTCATTTTATTGCTGAGTAGGATTCCATTGGGATATACCTCATATTGTTTATCCATTTACCTATTTATGTCTATTTGAGTTTGTTCCTGTTTCCAGATTTTTACTATTGTGGATAAAAGTCACTGTGAATATTTGCATACAATTTTTTTGGTAAAAATATGATTCCATTTACCTTTGACAAATATCTAGGAGTGGAATAGCTAAGACGTAGAGTAGATTTAAGTTTAACACGATAAGATACTCTCAAATAGTATTATGCATTGATCACACATACATGTTACATTCTCATCCAAAGAGAATTATAGGCCCAGGTCTTCATGCCCTCACCAACATTTGATATTTTCAGGCTTTCTAATTTTAGCTGTTCTAGGATAGCATCATCATGATATTTTAGCATGTATTTTTCTTATAATTAAGGAAACTGAAGAATTGTTTGTTAGGTACCCATAGACCAACTGAACATCTTTTTTTGTAAATGTCTGTTCAAATCTTTTTGCCCTATTTAAAAATTGGCTTGTTTGCTCTCTTATTGAGTTCTGAGACATATTGTGGATCCAAGGACATTTTAGAAACATACATTGTTACTGTTTTGTTTCAGTTTGTGGTTTGCTTTTTCATTTTTTAACACTAAATAGCAAAGATCATTAGTGTTTAATTTTTATAAATACAAATTTTTCAATTTTTACTTTTATCGTTGTTTATGTCTAAGATAACTTTGCCTACACCAACACAGTCAGAAAGATTTTATCCTATCCCCTTTATTCAACAAGTTGCATAGATTTAAATCTGTATTTAGGTCTATATAGTGTTTCCCCCAAATTTAAGGTACATCTAGAACTTCACAATGTGGCTCTGTTTGGAAATAGAATCTTTGCTGATATATAATTAAGGTAAAGGTCAATATCATATCCCATTGGATTGGGGCTAGGGATTGCCAGGAACTGCGGGAAGCTCTGAGGGAGGCATGAGTTGGTTTGTCCCCAGAACCTCCCAGTGGACCCAACCTTGCTGACACCATTTTGGACTCCTGGACTCTTGAACTGTCACAGAACAAATAAATATTGTTTTAAGCCACCCAGTTTGTGGTAATTTGTTATGGTAACTCTAGAAAAATAGTACATCGTATAATCCACTTTGAGTTAATTTTGGTATATGTGCATTTGGTATATGTACGAGATAAGGTCCAATGTTTATTTTTTCCATATGCATTTCAAATTGCTCCAATTGTTCCAAAATCACTTGTCTAGATCCATATTACCCTTCCTGATCTTTTTAATTCACAGCAAATACCTGTTTTATTTCATTCTAGTTCAGGCGAGCACTGTCCGACCTCAGGGGGATACAGTGCCTTCGTTCCTGGCTGTGTAGCCTCCCAGCTGCTCCCTTCTCCCTCCCACACAGTTTTAATGTCTTCTAATATACCCTCTTCTGCTTAATCTAGCTGGCGTGGGCCGTGGTACTTTGCAACTAAGAATCCTAACAGATTCGTTTCTTACTAGGTTTCAGACTCACCCTGTTCAGTGAGCGTAATTGGTTTTTACGATATCTTTTCTCATTAGATGTCTCAAAGAGCACGTGTGTGTGTGTGTGTGTGTGTGTGTGTGTGTGTGTGTGTGCCTGTATTTATCTCTGCAATGTACTGAAGTAAAACCTGGCCTGGCCTCTGTGATCCTGCCTTTTCCTGTTCTGATTTTCTCAGAGAATAGCAGAGAAGATCTGTGGAAAACTGTCGTGGTATTCTAGCCAAGTGCTAAGAAATTTAGATTCCAAAGGCAGGGATATGTGTGTGTATGCATGGATCCTCCATTTACAAACTGTTTATATTTCTCTGATTACTTATTAATTATTGTGGAATTCATTTTTCTCATCTGTGAGAAATGAATTATAGTAACTACTTTGCAGAATTTTCATGAGGATTAATGAGATTTTTACCTGTAAAATACTTACCACAACTCCTAGCACAAAATAAGCACTCAGAAATGTTGACTCAAAAAAAAAAAAAAAACAAACCTACCTGCCTTTGGGACATTCTGAGATTGCACATGCCTTGTATACTGTATGGTAATGGTAGAAAAGTACTTTCCAAGGCATTTTCACCACATCTTTACAATGTTAATGCTACGCCTTTCTTTTATATATATACCTTTCAGAATTAGAAATGTATGAGTATTGTTTCACTGTACTTTTGAAATGATCACATGGCCTCCTTGTCTTGGGCAAAGGCCCTTTTCACACAGCGTTTTGTAAGTACCGTTTTAAGCACTTTATTAATTTGCATAATGTATTCTATCATTTTAGATATGATACACTTCTAACGTTTCATTGAGATACAAAAATACTAAACCATGTAATTGCATAAAACATGAACTACATTTTTGTGATACTTTCTGAGTTGCATCAGATTTCAGCTTGGGTGGGATAGCATTGCAATACTTTTCTTTCGCTTGCAGAATCTGCCTGGGCTTCCTTGTTTCTGCAGGCACAGTACTTCTGAGTTGTTCCAAACATATTCTGGACGTTGTCTCTCTGTTATGCTGACTCTGTCAGCAGCATATCCTGGCCCTCACTTGCTGTGGCCAGAATTTTTTATTTAAATTGGCTCATTTCATTCCTCTGACGTGACAATGCCATCTCACTGGCTGGAAGGTCTTTTTAGAGAATTTTAAGTATCTAATTTAGTTCAGGCAGAGTATAATTTAGAAGGGCCTCCATTATGAATAGGAAAACGAGCTCTGTAACAAAGTCATCAACATCTCCCCCCAAATCATAGCGGGTACTTGGCCGCTTGGATTTGCTACATCGGCAGAAATACAAACAGGTAGCAGAAACCACTTAGTCTATAAGGAGGTGAAAAGTGTGGTTTCCCAGGATTGATGTTAGAACTAAATGCATCTCATTATTTGTTAACGGCAAAATACCTTATTTATATCAGTTTTCATCAGGCCCTTACCAATACATGTAAGAAAAATTTTCCTGTGATTTTTAACATCCTGTTTGTTCCAATAGGAAGCTAAATTTGTTACCACAAAATGCTTTGGTTTTAAAGCAAGGTATTAACAGGTCTTGCACAATTATCATAAAACTGTGTGGTTGTACTGCCATCTATACCCCATACTTCCCACCCGCCCCACTCCGTTTTTATTTTTGAAATTGAAACAAAGAAAATTTTTAAAAAATAACAATGATCAACACCTTTGAGAAAATATTCCTGACATTTTGTCTCAATATTGTTGTATAGATTCTGAACTTTAAAAAGGAAAATAGTTCTCTTTCAAACTGGAGCTGCCCACGTTTCATTAACACACCCACAAATGGAACGTCACACACAAAAGCTAACATTCTCACCACTTACAGGCCCCCTGCATGCAATTGTAATAGATGGTACCGCAGAAAAAATAAAAAGGAGGTGTCGAAGGGTAGCATTGGAATCTGTTAATAAAAAAGTTGTAAAGTTATATTATAGTTTAGCATTTGATGCGTAAGGTGTAGAGAAAACCAACTTTTGCACTTATGGCCTCCAAAAGCAATTACCCAGGGAAAAAAAAAAGAAACTGCAAAAGAAATGTTATTTTCTAAATGCTAATTGATTTCTTCTCATTCTAAGTGTTATAATGCGTCAAATTCAGGGTAATAATAGAGAACAAAAACTGCTTGATTACAAAATTGTTGAAGGGGTGGGATTGGGGAGGAGTAGGTCCAGTACAACCCACCAGTCTGAATGGGTTTTAAGTAAATCTTAATTTACAGCTAGAAAGTAGAACAACCCACCTACAAGAACATGGTGGAAAAAATAATAATGTTGGATGAGTGTTCGATTTAACAGTTAAACACCAGCATTACGAACTTCTTGAAAGGATTAATGCATTGTAGATTTTCCTTATATACATTGTGCAATGTCCATTATGTTTATTTAGATATAGAAAAATATAAAAATTGGCAATAGAACTATAAACTCACTCTGCAACTCCATGTCATCTGGCTTCTGGCTCTACCAACCCGTGAGGTTTCCAAACACACCCAATGACATACCCAAAAATATCAGTAGAAATTAGCTTTGGCAAAGCCATAAGAGCTGCATTATCCTAATGCATGCTTGTCTCTATTTGGCACAATGGGCTTCTAATCAGAATCTGCATGTAGATTACTTTGTCAAATAATAGTATACCTCCATGAATGAATATCAGGTCAATTAAAAAAAGGAGTGATACACACTTGTAATCCTAACACTCGGGGAGGCCAAGGCAGGAGGATTGCTTGAGCTCAGGAATTCAAGACCAGCCAGAGCAAGAGCAAGACCCATCTCTACTAAAAATGGAAAAAGTAGCCAGGTGTGGTGGTGCACACCTGTAGTCCCAGCTACTCAGGAGGCTGAGGCAAGAGGATCACCTGAGCCCAGGAGTTTGAGGTTACAGTGAGCTACGATGACACCACTGCACTCACTCTACACACGGCCACAGAGCAAGAGCCTGTCTCTAAAAAAAAAAAAAAAAAAGAGTAATAAAAGTAAAACCCCTTATTAAGATCACCTAGACTGAGGTGATATTATCAAAAAGGACTCAGAGGTAACATCATATACTTATTTTTTTTATTTCATCATATTACAGGGGTACAAAGGTTTAGGTTACATATGTTGCCTTTGCCCTACCTGAGTCAGAGCTTCAGCTTGTCCATCCCCTGCAACGCACCCATTAGGTGTGAATATGCCCATCCCTTCCTCCCCCCTCACACCTGCCCGACACCCCATGAATATTACTTCCATATGTGCACATAGGTGTTGATCAGTTAATACCAATTTGATGGTGAGTACATGTGGTGCTTGTTTTTCCATTCTTGGGATACTTCACTTAGTAGAATGGGTTCTGGCTCTATCTGGGAAAATAGAAGAGGTGCTAGATCACCATTGTTTTTGTGGCTGAGTAGCACTGCATGACACACATATACCACATTTTATTAATCCACTCATGTATTGATGGGCACTTGGGTTGTTTCTACATCTTTGCAATTGTGAATTGTGCTGCTATAAACATTGAGTTCAGGTGTCTTTTTTATAGGATGCCTTTTTTTCCTTTGGGTAAATACCCAGTAGTGGGATTACTGGATCAAATGGTAGTTCTACTTAGTTCTTTGAGGTAGCTCCATACTGCTCTCTGTTTAGGTTGCACTAGCTTACAATCCCACCAGCAGTGTATGAGTGTTCCTATCTCTCCGCATCCACGCCAACATTTATTGTTTTGGGACTTTTTGATAAAGGCCATTCTCACTGCAGATAAGTGATATCTCATTGTGGTTTTGATTTGCATTCCCCTGATGATTAGAGATGTTGAGCATTTTTCATATGTTTGTTGGCCATTAGTCTGTCCTCTTTTGAAAAGTTTCTGTTCATGTCCTTTGCCCACTTTTTCATAGGATTGTTTGATTTTTTCTTGATGACTTTCCTGAGTTCTACATAGATTCTAATTATCAGCCCTTTATCGGATGTGTAGCATGCGAATATTTTCTCCCATTCTGTAGGTTGTCTGTTTGCTCTCATGATAGTTTCCTTGGCTGTGCAGAAGTTTAAAAATATTGAAGTTGATACTGTATAAAATACAAGCATATAGGCATATCATTTTATTAATATGCAAATATTCAATTTTAGGGATGTGTGTGTGAGAGAGAGAGAGAGAGAAAGAACTAGTTCAGGAATAAAAATCATGACTAAATTATTAAAGCATGTATTATTGAGATGCCTGGCACTGATCTCAGCACTCAGTAAGCTTTATCTCATTTAATTTTTTTAAATTATGGCAAGAACACTTCACATGAGATCTACCCTCATAACAATTTTTAAGTGCATGAGACAATATTTTTAACCATAAACACAGTGTTGTGCAGCAGATCTCTAGAACTTAATCATCCTGAATAACTGAAACTTTCTAGCTGAACAGCAACTCCTTAGGGTATATTTATTGATCCCATTTAAGCAGCAACTGTTGCTGGTATACTCACTGATCATTTTAAAATGTAACAACCGAACCCAATTATCTCCTTTCCCTGGAGCCTGAATCCTATCAGCAGAATGTGTCATCACAGATTCTCGATCCCCAGCCCAAGGACCCTCAGCACCAGAAAAACGCAACTCCACTCTATGCCTCAACACACTCTGCTGCTCCTCAAACTTCCTACCCCAAATCGTCTCTCCTTTCACACGCCTCACCACCTGAGCTCCACTCACCGCCAGAAGACGACCCCAGCCTTTTACTTAAAAGAAACGACAGAAGAACAACCTATCTCCCTAATAGTGTTTATACTTCCTACATCTATTAACATCTGTCTCCTCTCCTACTGCAAAGAAACACTAATTCTTCGTCTAAGATTTGTATATAGCTGTGCCTTGAATGCCACCAAAATTTATTTCATTGGGAATGATATGTGTGAAACGGTTAATGTTATGCGTCAAGTTGACTAGCCTAAGGGATGCTGAGATCACTGGTAAAACATCATTTCTAAGTGTATCTAGAAGACATGAGCATTCAGTAGACTGAGTAAAGCAGATCCACCCTCCCCACTGTGGGTGGGCATCATCTAATCCTTTGAAGACCTCAGGGGAAAAAAAAAAAAGGTAGAGGAAAGACAAAGTCTCTCCCTCTTCTTCAGCTGGGACATCCATCCCCTGCCCTTGGACACCAGTGCTCCTGGTTGAGCCTCAGACTTAAACTGGGACCTATACAACTTGCTTTCCTGTTGCAGGAGGGAGATTGCGGGCCCTTTCTGCCTTCATAATTGCATGAACCAATTCACATCATAAATGAATCTACATAGATAGATGACAGATGGATAGATAGATAGATAGATAGATAGATAGATAGATATAAATTCTATTGCTCTGTTTTTCTGGAGAATCCTGACTAATAAAATACAGAACTGTTCATCCATTTTCAGTGGTATATTCAATCTTTGCCTTTTATCTGCAAACTTTCCATTGTTTCATAAGCCATTCAAGATGCTTTCATTTAAATAATAGAATCCTTTCCCCACTGTGTATCTCCTCTGGTCAGCGGTTCCCCATTCCCTCTCTTTCATGGACAGCATCCCAAAGTAGCAGTGGGTATTCACTGCCTTGGTTTTCATCTTCCCTTCTTGCCTTGCTGGCTGGCACCTGCCTGTGGGCAGAACCACTCTATGCAAACAGCTTTCCCCAGAGTCATGAGCATCACTATGTGGCTAGAGCCAGGGGTCACGTTTTTACGATAGAAACTTCCAGTGTATTATTCCTGTTGCACAAGTTAAACGTGATCATCGTAGACACTCTAACATGGACAGATAAGCAAAATGACAGATATAAATATCCCTCACAATCTTGATTACATTCTGTTAGGTAATTTCGTTTCGGTCACCTAAAATTTCATGGTGAACTTCTCTTCCTCATACTAAGTATTTGGCTACAACATCATTTTAAACATCAGTGTGGTATAGGTATAATATAACTCACATAATCAATACCATACTGTGGAGAGCATACGTCTTTCCTCTTTTTTGCTATTACACAGAGTGCTGTCAAGAACATCATTGCAGACGAACAACCACATCCCTGGGTGACTTTTCATTGTAAAACCGTGTTGCAATTCGCCAGCTGGCAGCACTCAGAATGGCGACCATTGTCCCAGAAACACTCCCCCTCCCCTTGGACAGACCAGCATCCTTAACTTTTTCCCTCATTAGTCACTGATTCTTTCTCTTCTGTAGGTCTGACCTCCTCCAGCTTGTTATAAGTTTACACTCTATTACTCTTTATTGCTTCAGAATCTCATTTATGTTTTTATCTAAAGTGACAAATAAAAATCCATGGTGCACAACATGATTTTTGTTGTCATTTTTCCTTTCACTTATTTACTTACCTTTCAAACCGATAATTGTGTATCTATTGATGGTGTTCAACACGATGTCTTGATACATGCATATACTGTGGAACGGCTAGCTTGGGCTAACTAACAGATGCATTACCTCACATACTTATCATTTGTGTGTGCGTGTGTGTGTGTCCGTGTGGTAAGAACAACAACTCTACTCTCTTAGCAGTTTTCGGGTAGACAATATGCTGTAATCAACTATAGTCGCCATGTTGTACTCCTCCTGTCCGTCTGAAATCTTGTGGCCTTCGACCAACATCTTCCCAATCCTCTAACCGGAACCCCTCCTGCCCCTGGTAACCACCATTCTATTCTACTCTCTGCTTTTTGAGTGTGACTTTAGAATCCACATTTAAGTGAGATCATGCAGAATTTGTCTTTCTGTGCCTGGCTTCTTTCACTTAACATATTTTTGTCTCCTTTTAAATTTTCTCCTAAGTCCTTGTCTTTATCCATAGGATTTTACAGATAAATACTCTCGCATGTCAAAGGAACAGATAATTCTTGTAATGTATAATCTACTTTAAGACAGAAGGAAATATTAAAGGTAATGAATTTTAATTAGTCATGAATACATGATAACAAAATATTTAGAAAATATGGCCTAAGTAAAAAAAATTTTACTGGATTTCTAACTAAGGAAATAAGCTTAGAAATAGGAAAAAAAACTGGAAAGAGATGAATTTATTATAATTTAGATTTGATATTTATTAACTTAGAAGACAGAAGGAAATTGAATAAAACCTTAAAACTAATAAGATAATTTAATAGTATAACCCAATAAAAATAAGATGCAAAAATCGATAACTTCATTATATACTAGTGATAATTTGCTGTAATTGGGATCTACTTTTACCCTTTATAATAGCAGAGAAAAATTAAGAAAAAGTTAAAAAAAATAACTATACATGTGGAAATATTTAAGATTTTACTGAGATATACTAAATTACATTTTAATAAATTGTATGAGAATTAGTCCTTTATACAGCTAACAATGAGTATATGAAAATATATGAATATATAATTCCAACATATACATATAAACAGGCCAATGGATAGATGAATGGATGGATGGACAGATAATATAAAGTACAGGAAATTACATGTTATCAGAATGGTTCTAAGTTTTATTTGGAAAATAAGTAGGGTAAAAAATGAATGATAATGGGTAACAAGTTGTAAACTCATCTTACCCAATAATAAAGTATACTCGGAATTTCAATTATTTAGAAAGTTAGAACTGTGTGAGGCAAAAAGAAAATAACCACAAAAAATGAACATTATTTCAGGGAGTCAAAAACACAAACATTATATGTACAAAAAATATATATAATATACTATTTACATAATATATAAAAATGAAGAAATTTATAAATCATGTAAGTGAAAAATAGTTTATTCAATATATTTGCTGTGAAGTTTGAGACTCAATTCAGCACCTGCCAGTGGCTGATTGAATATCTAGTTTCTCTTTTTCTTTTCTATCAGAACCTCACATTTTTCAGGTCATCAATATGCCTATCTATAAATACTTCATCTGCCAGTCTCACCTGTCACCTCTCTTGTAGGAGTAGCTATGTCACATAGATTTAGCGAGAAATTTAGACTGAAGAGCCTCGATGTATCCTCCCATTGCAAATAGAAAGAAAAGTTATACTGGGATCAGGCTTTCCTACCTTCTCCTTCTCTGTGTTGAAGGGTAGATATAATGTCTGGAAGTATAGCAACTCTCTTGTGATCGTAAAGATGAGAGCCATATATTTAAAAAGCACAAACATTGCTGGATTTTATGAACATATTTTTTAACCTACTAGAAGAGAATGGAAGCTATTATTGTCATGGCATCCAGGAAGTGAAATGGGCTTCTACAAGACTCAAACACGTGCGCCATGGTAGATAAATTTTACTGCATGAAGTTCATTCATCCATTTTATCATTCAGCCAATAGTAATTTATTTTGATGTGTAATTCACATTCATTAAACTCCTCAGATCAACCACTTTCTGAATTCTATCACTATATCTTAGTTTTACCTGTTCTTTTGCTTTTCATAAATGGGATAACAGAGGACACAGTTTTTGTGTTTGGCTTTTGGTTAACTCACTTTTTGTGAGAATCATCCACGCTGTTGTGAGTATCAGCAATTGGTTATTTTTTATTGTTGAATAGTATCCCGTAGTACAACTTGTCCATGGTTTGTTTATCGAGTTCTCCTGGTGATGCACATTTGAGTTTTTTCCAGTCTGGGGCTTTTGTGAATGCTATGAATTTTGTTGTATGAGTCTTTTTGTGTATATATGTTTGTACTCTCTTTAAGTAAACATGTTGGGTGGATGTAAGTTTACAAGAAATTTACAAACTATTTTACATACTTATGAATATAAGCTTAAGTAATTGTATTAAATTATAATCTTAAATCATACAGATTCTAGCAGAATACTATGCTTATAATAAAATCCAAGGGGATCAATAGTTACATATCTTTAAAAAACATAAAAAATATTTTTATTTTTTCTTTAAGCAGGATGGACCTTTCTCAAGCATAAACACAATGGAAAATGCAACAGTCTCTAGGAAGAAGTGCATCAACATCTGCTGAATAAATGTTGTAATTAGTGATATGAACACAAATACATATGTCAGAGTATCCCTCATACTATTAACAACAGAGAAGCTCTTTCCCTTTGCAGAGCCATCGGTTATGACAACTCATTTAAATTTACAATCAACAAATAAACACTACACCTTAGAAAAATAGAAAAATAAGATAAATTTAAGCCTAAAGCAAACATAAGTAAACAAATAAAAATTGGAGGGGAAATCAATGAAATGGAAAACAGTAGAAAACCAACAAAACCAAAGCTCTTCTTTGCAAAGATCAATAACATTGATAAATCTTTAGCCAAGATGACCAGGAAAAAAGGAAGATGCAAATGACCAATATTAGAAATGAAGGTGGGGCTATCCCTACTGATCCCATGGGGAATAAAAGAGCAATCAGGGAAAACTATGAACAACTCTATGTGCTTAAGCTTGATAATATAGATGAGATGAACCAATTCCTTTAAACACACGAACTACCAAAACTCACTCAAGGATAAAAATGGATCATTTGAACCAGGCTTCATTTATTGAAGAAATTACTATTAATTATAATTATCAAAAGAATAGCATATCTATAGAAAATACAATAATTACAATAATTAATAATAAATGGGCTGTACCCATATGATTTGACTGGTGAATTGTACCCTATATTTAAGAAAAAAATGTGACATCAATTCTCCACAACCTATTTCACTAATCTTGCATAAAGAATAGATATATATATCAATGTAGCAAAATAGAGAGTTTATAAATAAACCCAGTTGAATTCATTTCTCTTTGACAAAGAGAATCAGTTGAGCTTATTTCTCTTTGACAAAGAACGAAAGGAAATTTAATTTTAAAAAAGTAGTCTTTTCAACAAATGGTGCTGGAATAAATGAATATCCATTAAAAAAAATTCCAAGATAAAGCTTTCACACAAATTAACTCAAAGTGTTTCATAGACCTGAATTTCAAACACAAAACTTTAAAACTTCTACAGGAAAACATAGAAGAAAATCTAGGTGGCCTTGGGTTTGGTCATAGCTATTTAGATACAATACCAAATGGTGATTCATGAAAGAAAATATTAATAAATTGGACCTAATTAAAATTAAAACATCTTTTCTGTAAAATACAGTGTTTAAAGAATGAAAAACAACCCATAGACTAGGAGAAAATATTTACAAAACACAATTTAATACAGGACTTTATCTAAAATATACAACTCTTAAAACTTACAATAAGAAAACAACCCAATTAAAAAAAAGGTGCAAAAGATCTGAACCGACACCTCACCAAAGTAGACATGCAGATGCCAGGTAACCATATGAGATGATGGTAAATATCATCTCTTATTAGGGGATTGCAAATTAAAATAATGAAATACCACTGCACACCTATTAGAATTTCTAAAATCCAAAGGAATTGACAATATCCTCAATGACCAGGACATAGAGTAACAGGAACTTTCATTCATTACTGATGGGAATGCAAGATCTCACAGCCACTGTGGAAGACAGTTTGGCACTTTTTTAAAAAGCTAAACATAGCCTTACCATTCAATCTAGCAATCAAGCTCCTAGGGATTTATTCAACAGATTTAAAAACGTATGTACACACAAAACTTGCATGCAGATGTTTCTAGCAGTTTTATTCACAGTTGTTAAGAATGAGACTCACTCAAGATGTCCTTCTATTGGTCAACGGACAAACTCTCGTACGTTCATCAAATGCAGATTCATTGAGTAATAAAAAATGAGCTATCAAGCCGTGAAAAGACATGTATGACATCTACAACCGTACTGCTAATTAAAATAAGTCAATCTTTTCAGGCTACATTGCTATATGATTAAAATTATATGACATTCTGGAAAAGTCAAAGCTATAGAGAGATAAAAATATTAAGAAGAGGTAGGAGGTCTCAATAATTGAAACACAAGGGATTTTTTGAGGCAGTGAAATTCTTCCACATGATAACTGCAATGATGGAGAGATGATATTATGCATTTGTTAAAACCCATGTATCTTTAAGGCATAAAGTTAATCTTAATGCATTCAAAATTTTAAGAAATTATTAGACAGTAAGGAGAGCCTAGAAAGGAAGGCAGAATGTAACAAGAGAATCTTATTATTTTGCAAATGTGTGAAACACCCTGACCATGGGGCTGGGGGAAAAGGTATAAACCTACATTACCTTTAGAAATGAGAGGAGTCTGCTAGACTAAAAGCAAAAGGAACTGTATGTACACAATCACCACCTTATGGTTGGTGAAGTGGGTTCCCACATGGCTACGGCTAACAATTCCAATATTGGTACACATGTTCACTGGAATTGAATCAATTAAGTGCACGGTGGGAAAGAGAAGTCAGTTTTCTCGCTTGTAGAGTGTGAGTTTACAGATAAGGCAGAGGATGCTAAAACAATCCATGCGATAACGTATTCGAGTTGGAAACATCAGTACAAACTCATGTTTAGCTTAACACAGATACAGATGGCTCCATATAGAAATATTTATAAGTAAGTACATATAAAAAGGTTGGACATGTATGTATTTCCTTTGGTGTAAGCACAGAGGGCCCATCCTCAATGACACTCAGGTGATAATGACCACATCTAGTGTCCAGGTATTATTTTCTAATATCATCGAACTGCAACAGAATCAGTGTCCCTTGGAGAATTGGCTGGTGCTAGAACCGGCAAAGGAAATATGTACAATGAGTCTTGAGCACCTCGTAGTGCCAGAAGGCGAGGAAGTGCTCAACACACACACACACACACACACACACACACACGCATACGCCCCGGCAATGATGAAGGTATGTTGAAGGGACACGGGATCTTGTGGCTAGAACTCCCAATAGTCAAAGCAGCACAACTTTAAACAATGAAATAAATAAAATAGTAGGATTATAACTCAAAGTGTAAAATGTATATCCATGAGTCCATACTTGTATAAATAAATAACCCAATTAATTAATTCATCAGTAATTGGGAACAGATAAATCCCTAATGCAGTAAGATTCCAAATAATTTTTTAAGATACTCTTCCCTCGAGGAGATAAGCATGAGTCTGCAAGGCACTTTACCTCTGTGATCTTCCTCCCAAATATCCATAATCCCAGTCTAATTATGAGAAAAACGTCACACGAATCGCAATTGGTGGAATTCCACAAAATACCAGATCAGTGCACCTCAGCAAAAGTCATCAAAAACAGTGAAAGTCTGAGAAACTCCTACAAACAAGAGGATTCTAAGATGTCTTGGAACCTCAGGACACCCTACGGTACCACAGGACATCTAAGTGTAATGTGGTATTTTGGATGTAATCCTGGAACAGAATTAGGCAAACACCAAGGAAATCTCAACAAAATATGTATCTTAGTTAATAATAAATAATGTATCATTATTGGATTATTCATTGGACCAAATGTACCACACCCATGTAAGATGTTAGTAGTAACAGGGGAAATTGGGTGGGGGTAAATGGGAACTCTCTGTACTATCTTTGTAACTTTTCTATAAATCTAAAACTGTTCCAAAATAAGAAAGTTTAAAAAAATAATCAAGAATACTTTTTTTTCCTATCAAAAACAAGACCAACTGATAAAAGGTAAGTACTGACTTTTCCAAACCCTTCTACATTTGAGAATTATATTGGGCTGAGGCAAGTAAATCTCTTTCTGTCTCTCTGTCTCTCTTTCATTTTCTCTCTCACACATAGACGTGTGTGTGTGTGTGTGTGTTTAAACACACACGAGCACAGTTATCTTGGTAACTGCTGTGCTGCTCCATTAAGTAGGGTACAGATCGTGTCACTCTCGTAAACAATTTGCAAACTACAACGGCGTCTGATTCCATCAAAACGCTTTCCATCTCTGATCTCCCAAAGTGCAGACAACCCATCTTCTCCATTAGCTTTGACTTGCGATGGATTCCATGATACCCTGTCTGACAGGGTCCAAATTGTGATAACCCACTCAAATAATTACTCTTCTTAGTAAGATCAAATGGCTTAGAAGATTTAACAGCTGTAATTATCTGGTGTGGATTAAATTTATCTTCAGAACACATTTTGGAAAAGGCAAAGCAATGGAGAGATAAAATGATGGCCAGCCATCGTGTGCCGGTGGGGAAAGCCCAGGAGATCCCAGGAGCCGTAAACCTTGACCTTCACGCCTCCAAACCGATTCCTGCACCTCACTGTCCCAAACCCCTTGTCACAGAAGAAAAATAAACCCTTTTTGGGGGAATGGATCTTAAGTGGCTGAATGAAATATCTAACTGATTTATACATCTGTGTCATATTTTCAAGCCATGAAAGTTTATACAGCTCTGTAGCATCTGAGTGTCTACTGGCCACCCCGGATGCCTTTGTCTGTGTTATTTCTCAGCTGAAACCTATTTACATGGCTTGTTCACCTGATAAATACCTAATGCCTTGTGAGGACTCAGTTCAAACATGAGGACCTTGATTTACAGCTTCTCCTGACCCCT
Organism: Lepilemur ruficaudatus; assembly: GCA_963574885.1. Classification (NCBI taxonomy): domain Eukaryota; kingdom Metazoa; phylum Chordata; class Mammalia; order Primates; family Lepilemuridae; genus Lepilemur; species Lepilemur ruficaudatus. The sequence goes on from CAUYRT010021746.1 coordinate 66,966, forward strand.
CCCTAATCGCCTAGGACTGCTCTACAGCACTCTTCATGGGCCATTATCCTAGCACCTGCCACAATTAATTTCATGAAGATGTTTGGGAAAACCTCCCCTACTAAGTTGTACATTTATAAAGGTCAGGGAATAATTTACTAACTTTATTTTCTTCATTGTCTAATACATGACACGTGGGAAACTAAAATATTCACCGGCTAAATTAATGAAGTAAATAAAGGATGGACGTGTCCATGCATGTGCTTTTCTTTTTCGGTTTTCTATCTGTTCAAATATTCTTCACAATGGAAGTGTTACCGTAAGTCATTTTAAGCAGCAAGAAATAAAATAAGCTGATTTTTTATTTGAGCCCTTACACTAGTTTTGTTTGGCATTTACCTATGTCCAATGCACGCACACGCACACGCCTCGTAACAAACAAGATGGACTCGTATCAGTGCTCACTTGTTCACAAACAAGTCCAGTATCTTCAGAAGGGTGGCAATAGCACCCGTGTTCTTGGGTTCAAAACAATTCTATGTATTTGCTAATCCGTCCAGTACAGAAAAGAAGAGCTTCTGTCACATTTAACCTGTAGATTCTCTAAACATAGAGCTATAATTTTTGAGGAAATGCATTGATTTCAATAAACTGCTATGAGAACCAATAATTCGAATGTCTCCTGGAGTTCACTAAACGTGATGCTTTGCTGCCTCCGTTTCTCACAAAGCCTTGGCAACACAAATTCTTAAACCAAGTAAGGAGGAATGTGTTTTCCATAAAGGTCTCATTTATATCAAATAATATTTGATTTTTAAAAACAAGCTGAAATGCAGCAGAAGAATTTTGACATTTAGATTTTCTTATGTGATTTGATCTGTCTGTAGAACACTTTATTAAATACCAAGTGGCATTTAAAAATATATAGTTTATACAGTATACCCACTGCATGCCACCTAAATTTTTAAAATATTTACTGTCAACTTAACTTAATTTCCCTTAAAAGGTTTAGAATTTATTTTGAATATACCAATTATCAAAATATCATGTCATTAAATTCTAACATTAATACAATTTCTTAAATACATTGTAAAGGCTAAGTGCCTTACTGTAGCTATTTAGTCAAAATAGAAATAAAAATGAGATTAATCAATCTTACTTTTACTGCATTATAAAGGGACATCTCTCATGAAGTTTTAGACATTATTAAGTTATCTTCTTGTAAGTCTATGAAGTGATTAAGTCTAAGTGATACACACCTTTGGTTCAGCTAAATAAGCAAAGTAATTTAAAAAGTTATGACATATTTTTAAGTAGCTGTAATTTTAATACATAGTTTATCAAATCTGAAAACAACATGAATTAGGCAAGAGCTACACTGTCCTTTGGTGATATATTATTATTGATAATTGTTTAATATTTTGTGATATATATTATAACATGTAATACTGAAATATTAAGATTGATGACATTAATATCCAAAGAGTTATGTAAAATCTTCAGAAATTAATGGCAAGAGCAAAAGGCAACCCAGGTGAAGACACTCCCTGGACTAAGAAGATTGCACAAAACTGCCTTTATTCCACAGAAACAGAGTTGCTGAAAGTATAATTCAGGAATGGCTTAGAAAGGACGCCAAATTGCACTACGCAAGGATGGATCATCTTTCAGTTTCAAACGCTAGATGAAGTCCATAGCTACAAAGAACCTCTTCTAGCATTGGAGCAAGAATTACAATAACTAACTTATTTCAGAAATAAGCGCACTCAGAATTTTGAATGCGAGATTTGGGTCTTCAGTAACCATGTCAGTTAAGGATAATTCCACATGCACCGTTGGCCTGGATGAATCTCTTTCAGGTAAGAATATCCAGAAAGTACCTTGAGTTCAATAAAGGTTGCAAATATGACTGACGCTTACGAACAAATAAATGTATCACTGTTGTAAGCCAATCTGTTTTCTTAAAGTGTAAGGAGAGAACCATTAAAAAGAAAAATAAAACTCTATACAAGTTAATGATAAAATGATGAGTACGAAAGTCTCATCATTTTATCTGTACTTACCAAAAACATTAAGTACAGCAATTCCTTCAAAGTCCCTTTGGTACAAAAAAAAAAAAAAAAATCCCTTTGGTACAGAAATCCCTTTAAAGACATTAATATGTGCATGCATTCTGAAGTAAGTCAGAGTTGCACGCATCATAGGTGTTAAGTTGTTATTGTTGGTTGGTGGAATTAACATTGAACTCATTTTCTTGTTTTTGTTTATCTTTATCATTTTTTTCTATTTGTAAGATGATATATTGCATATGTAACTATATTTTAAATTACTAAAATAGAAAAACTCTATGTAAAAATAAAAAGTAAATAAGGACTATATTTTTGCATAATTCAAAAGACTCGGTAGAAATACTTTAAAGATCTTTAGTGTATAAAAATTATGTTTTGGTACATAAAATTTGAATTGTATAAAATTTCTCTAGGAAAGAAGGATTGGGGTTAGATTTTTCTAGGTGCTATGTCTTTTAAATAATCGAAGATCCGTAATTTAGTGTTCAAAATTGTTTTTTTAATTAATAACTTAGATAGAGATCTTTGTAAATGTAATAGTACCAGCCCCTTATCTGTTGTCCAAATTATAAAAATGCGGACTCTTTGTCCTCGTTATAGATATTATTCTCCTGTATAATATGATAACATGCCGAAAGGCAAGGGTGAATATATTTGGTGCTGGTTAATGCTACTACAGTCCAAATGGCTTCTAAATAAAGCAGATACCGCTGTCTGCCTTGTGTACATCCTCTCCAGGCTTATCTGGGCTGTCTCCCTACATCGTGGACCTCCTTAGGGCATCTGGGTCCCAGAGATATGTGCGCTAAGAAAGGATGAGTGGCCAAAAGATTTTAGGACAATTTATGCTAAAATGATAGCACACAACCGTCACAAGAGCTGCCAGGAATGATGCAGACACATAAATATCTGACTCAGGCATAGGAAGGAAAATTATCTCCTTTCTCTCCATACATTTAGAGAAAGACTAATTTTTCATATTCAGGCCTGAAAGCAGAGCGTTCTATTATCCCCATTTTGCAGGCAGAAAGAGTTGCCCTCTCAAACTTCTAAAGCTATCTATTCTCATTTTCTTCAGAGCCCTACAACTTTGCAACACAAAAGACCGCATGGCTCTGGATTCCAGGAGAGAAGGAAGGCGTCTTAACTTAAAGAGGATTTACCAACCAGGAAAAGCTGCGAGCAGCACCAACACCATCGCGTGTGCTTTATGTTTTATCTCCCACAGAAATCTCGCCAGCGCAAAGGTTGCTTTGATTTCGAGTATCTGACAACTTAAAACCTGCCACTGATGCTCAAAAGTAATTTGTTAATAGTGACAATCAACTTGCGATATTTTCCCAGCTCTCCATAGTAATAAAGTACAAAAACCAATGAATAAAATGAAATTTACAGGACCCCTCGTACCATTGTTGGACAAATATCGTCATGTTTTTACAAAGTAATCAGATAAACAAACTTGGGTGTCAGAGGTGAGTTTCTCCTCCTTCCTTCTGTGGATGAAATAGTGGTTGATGGAAGGTAAACAGGCAGAAAGAAACGGCAGGAACACAGAAAATTCGACATTAGCCATGACGTTCTTGAAAAATTTAGAGTTGGGCACATTTCATAGGGTGAACATGAATTATAATCTTTGTCATTAAAAAAACCCAGTATAAACTGCATTAATTGGATATTCAGTGCATAAATTGATGCCTAGGAGTAGAGTTGAGTTTAGGTAAAACATTTTCTAAACTGAGTGGTGAGCAAGGGAAGGGTCCAGTTCTGTCCAGGAGCCACACATACCTGTCATTATTTGACTCCCCTGTTCCCGCTACAATCAGGGCATTTATTCCATGCAGGCTGTGATTCAAACTAGTGTAGATGTGAAAAAATGTCTTCAAAATGCTTACTCTAAGCCTCTCTAAATCCTTCTTAATTAATGTCCGATTTCTACCATGAACCAAAACATATATTTAATTACTTATAAAACAATAAAAGATAATATGGCTTTTTGAGAATTAAAACCCTTCTTTTTTAATTCTTGCCCTCGTCTCTGGTCTTCAGCATCATCAATTGATGATTCTACCTTTAGAGCAAATGCTAAGTTCACAAATGAAAAGTGATCATGTTCGATGGTTGGACAAAGTCCCTGTTTTTTGTCTGTTGTTTTGGTGTTAGATTCAGTTAGCCACCCACTTTTACCTCACCAGTGTCTTGGTTTGAGTGACAAAGTAGATGGTCTCTTTAGATATAGGGCAAGAGTCTATTTGGTGAAAGTTTGATACAAAAATATCTAAATGTAGTAAGTCTTGAAGGCTACTGCCCTACAAATTATGGCTCTTCCTGGTTTAGGTGAAAATAGTATGAAAACAAAATCAGGGGCTCAATTAACAAGAGTAGGCACAATTTTAACTCTTCTGCAACAAGCTGGTTCACATCAACAAGTAGCCCCTCTGTGCCTCAGTTTTCCTACAGAGTAAAAGAATAGGTTGAACTAAAAACACAAAGGAGCTTGCACATTTAATATCTTGCAATTCTAGAGATCCTTTCCAGATGAATTTAGCCTAGGAAAATCTGGAACAAAATGTCAACTATGTTGAGCTTTTTTTTCTCTTCTAGAATAACCTTTTGGATGCATTCCAGCAATATTACTGATTTGTATTTTAATCTCTTTAAATATTGCTTCAAAGAAAGGAATACTTCCTGTGTTGGGAAGTGGCCCGATTAAATTAGGCTTCACTGACTGTAAACTGAGGCTCTGAGAGTCTCCAATTTAAAATGGAGACTCACTATGTCTTTATATATTTCAAATTTATGATTATGCAGAGCATTCTTTCTAGATGGTTTAACAAAACTTTTAACTACAAAAAACTTCCTTGATTAGGAGAGATTTTCTGGTGTGCGTACCCATAGGTGGAATTTCTGCATCATTAAGGTATGAACATGATGAAATACTACTCAGCAAAACAGTCACACCAGTTTAACTCAAAATAATGTATTATTTTTCTGGGGCTGTCATAACAAAATACCAAAAACTGAGTGGTTTAAAGCAACAGACATTCATCGTCTCACAGTCCTGGAAGCCAGACACACAAGATCAAGGTGTTGGCCTGGCCCCACTCCCTCTGGTGGCTCTAGGGCAGGATCCTTCCTTGCTAAGTCCCGGCTTCCTTGGTTTGAAGATGCGTCACTCCAGCCGCCGGCTTCTCTCTGTGCATTGTGTCTGTGTCCAGATGTCCATTGTTTATAAAGATACCAGTCATGTTGGACTAGGGCTCACTCTAATCTCATCTTAAACTTTTGCTATCCTCTGCTCTGCTAATATGTTCCTCTGTGATTTAAGGATTTTTTTTTTATGGTTCAGAAATTCTTCTTTACCGAAGGTTATAACATTTTTTTTCCCCTACATTTTCTTCTACTAATTTAAGAAGTTTTATATTTGTAGTTACGGTCACTACTTTACTGGGACTTATTTTGAATATCTATGATGTAGAGACTCAAGATTAAAGTTTGCCTTAGCCAGGTGATTTTCCCAATATGATCTACCATATCATTTGTCATTTCCCCAATGATTTGGGCTATCATTGGATTGATAAACCAAGTTCTCACACATCCATGGTCTCTTTCTTAGGATTTGCATTTAATTTCATTAGCTTATTTATTCATCTGTGCCCGAACTTTACTATACACTGTGTTTTCACTACAGCATTTCATATGTTAATATTTGGAAGAGGGGTGTTTTTCCTCCTTCGGTCTTAGTTTTCAATATTTCTTATTTATGTATTTTAAGATAAAGACTGTAGGAAAATATAAATTGTAGGAACATATAGGTATCAAGATCATTTTTCAACTCTCGTAGAAAACACATGGCAGAAATTTTCATTGAAATTTCATTGAATTTAGAAATTATTATGAATATAATTGTTCTTATTCATTTAGATCAAATTGAATATCTTTTAATAGAATTTTGATTTTCCCCATAAATATCTATTGCATACTCCATGATGTCCATTTCTACCTATTTTTTGTGGCTTTCGTAAAGATTTATTTATTTTCTAATGCATTTTATAAGATGTTAGTGCTAGATTTTTTAAAAAATTGATCATATATCCAGAAATTTTAGCTAATTCTTAGTTTTGTAATAGCTTATCTCTTAATATTTTACTAATTATATGCAATTTTCAAACTAGATAATTACATGCTCTGTAAATGATTAAATGTGTCCCTCTATTCCATTTACTAATTTTTATTTCATTTTCATGCCATATTGCTTTGCCTAGAACTTATGGCTCTACATTTTCTCTCCTTGTCCTGAATCTTAAAACCATCCATGACTTGTTTTTGGAAATTTCATAGAAATATTGAGTCTAAAATTTCTAGATTACATGTACTCTGCTGTAGAATATCATAGTGGTCTATATAATATTAAAGAAGCTCTCTTTCATTTTTAATTTCTGAGAATTGGACAGTGAACTGTATCAGATGGTTTTTAGCTAATACCAAGAGAGTTGTGCCTTTATTTTTTTTTCTAATTCATTAGTGTGGTAAATTGTATTGTAGTATTTTCTGATTTTCTAATTAATCCCACCTAATTATTTGAAGCACTATATCTTGATATCACATATTTTAAATAATAAATTTGTATCTGTTATAAGGATTATATCATCATAGATTACTTTTTGCTTTTATTTTAGCACAATGAATTTCCATGAGAAGGAAGAATAAAGATTATCAGTAACATAAAGATCTCAACAGAGTATCATGCATTTACTATCTCTCAAACTCTTCTCTAAACCATCTTTCTTTTCAGTGAAAAGTTTCTCAAATTATTAAGTTTTATCTTTGGACAACAATGAGCCCCATAGCAGAGTGTCAGCTTAGTCACAAATGCTTAGTAAAAGAAGGCCTTGTACTAACTTTCTAAGTCCTAAATGACGTTGTGAATATTTATCTCATCACCCCAGTCCTTAGGACAGCTCACAGGAATAATTGTTTGCCAAAAGGCAATTGGAAAATTGTGACTTCTAAATTGGCTATTTCTATGCAAAGTGTTTTGGCCTTTTTAGGAGGTGCTGCATTAGGACTTTCTAATTAACTTCAATTTGCAAATCATAGTTGACTTTAATTTGCAAATTCTGTGTATTAATGTGAGTCAAGAATAGTTAATATTAAGTGTTGCCTAATCAAGTTACAAAAATAACAAGAGAGTCATCAGCTTGGTGTTTATTAATACAAAGAACACTTGGAACACAGTGTGGTCTCCGAGCAAAACAATAAAGGAGCGCACTCAGGCAGACCAGGAAACAAACAGAAAATCCCCAACTCCCACCTGTGTAAATCACTCTTAGGAAACCATTTTGTTTTAAGTCTATACAGAGGTCCTATCCAGTAGGTTGGCACAGTAACAGTGACATTCTGAAACTCTTTTTGCAATATTTTACCTCAAGTCTCTTATGGTGAGAGCCATAGTACTTCTGTTTCTATCCTCAAAATGACCAGTATTTTTTTTCCATCTGACACATTTCCTACATTTAAATAGGAAGATTTTCTAGCGTAACAGGTAAAATTAACCATCATTCACTCAGCATTCAGTTATTGAAGGATTAACATACGCTAGTTACAACGTTGGGAATTAGAGTATATAATATTTGTGAAAGTATATAATATTTGTGAAATTTTGTTCTCTCTTCTTAATGTGTTTATCACCTCCACTGAATTGTAACATTCTTGAAGGCTGAAACTTTCTTTTATTCTTTATTTTACTTATCTGGATATATCCAAGATCTGGCACAGTTCTGGAATATGGCAAATATACAACAAATAGATACTGAAAAGGTAATGAATGAAAGGATGGAGGATACAGGAACACACAATTTGATAAGAACCCAGGTGACACTGTAGTGGGGGATTAGCAGAAAAAATCAGAATAATGGGTAAGCTAGAGATCATCGATATGAAAAGGGAAAAACAGAAAACATACTTTTAATCAGATTTCAGTAATTCCCGAATAGATTACAATGCCTTAATTCTGAGCCTCCCCCACCCCACCAAAAAAAAAAAAAAAATCCTCCAATTCTGTAAGTAATGTATAGTCTAAATTGACTTCTTGGGTCACAACAATATTAGCTTTATCACAGAGTTTAGCGTACGTAGTTGAATTTTTGGAAGCCATTGAATTCTCAGTATTCAATACCCATAGGTATTTTAATTAGTTTGAAGACTGGTCAAGAACACTAAATCTACACTTCATCCTGAACTAAGAATTTTGCATGTTTATTAAAATTAAGGGTAGGAGAGAAACTCTTCTTAATTAAAGGGCAAACACTACCATTTACAAATAAGAAATCCTTGCAAGACTATAGAAAACTCTAGCCCAGAAACCTTTTTCAGAAACAATGACAAGGGTCTATCAAATTGTGCTTCCAGTTTCAACAGCACCATCTATTGGAGACCTGCAACAAAGTCAGCCATCAGTGTCGGGTGGCTACAATCATTTTGCTAACCATATACTGATTTAACAAGACTGTAAAATGTCTTTAGAAACTAACATGCATCATCTAATTTGAAGACGTAGCAATCTGTTCAACTACTCTAACCAGTAGTTGTTCGAGAGAAAACCATAGGAAAGACACAAGGAGTTGAAGAATGTATATTGATTATAAATACAATGTGCTTTTAAAGGCTTAACTCCTCGTGGCTGGAGACCACCTGACTTTAGAATCACTGCATAAGCATTCTCACCTGCTGACAGCTGTCAGGACCCATGACACCAGGGATGGCACCTAAAGAAATACATGGACCTCAGAATTCAAAGTACTGTACTAAAAATACATCATGATTCTTCTAGCCTACCTACTAAATTTACTTGCTTGGTCAATTTTCTCTGGCCTCAACATCTTTTTCACATGCCCTCATTAAATGACTCACTGAGAATTAGATAATATTCTGACTATTCTGAGCATTATATTAATATAAATTTAATGTGAATTTGCAATGGATTTTGACAGATATGTCAAAAGCTTCTACTCTTTTTGACATGAAGTTTGATAGCCAAGAATATCTTATCCAAGAATTGTAAGGTTTATTTTTTTTAATAAACTAAATAGTTTTATATGTATCCTTGCTAAATGATTTCTTAACTTCAGTTGCAACTGACATATTAACTATGGGTTACTAACGCTATATTATCTAAGTATCCATCTATTCATAAGGATACTGAGAATTGCTAGCAAAGAACTCTAAGTTGATATTACCATTTAATTCTCTGGAAGTTTTAAGTAAAGTTGCTAAAACCTGTTAAAAATTTACTTGAACATCCTGTACCCAGCCCAAATGATGTAAACTATTTTTAAAGTTAATAAAGAGAAAAAAGTCCTTTATCATCACATTATTTAATATTTTTCTGAAGATTTTAATCAAGTAATTGAGACATAAAAATTGAAAATATACATATTAACAATGGAGAAATAATTGTAATTCTTTTCAGATTGTATAATTTTCTCTCTTATGAAGTGAATTTTGTGTTCTCCCCACAAAAAAGATATGTTCAAGTCCTCACTCCCAGTACCTCAGAATGTGACCTTATGTGGAAACAGGGTAATTGCAGATGTAGTCAGTTAAGATGAGGTCATGACAGGGTATTCCTGGGCTCCTAGTTGAGCACGAGTGGTGTTCTTTTAAGAAGGAGTCGTGGGAAGACAGAAACACATGGAAAGACAAAGACATACATGAGATGACAGCGGCAGAGACAGAGGGACGCAGCTTCACGCCAAGGGATGTCAAGATTGCCAACAAACCACCAGAAGTCAGGAAGGGACAACAACGGCTCCGGATACAGGTTTCAGAGGGAGCGTGGCCCTACCAAGGCCTTGGTCTCCGACTTCTGGCCTCCAAACTGGGCGACAGTCAATTTCTCTTGTTCTAAGCCACTCAGTTGGCAGTATTTTGCTACAGTCTCCCTAGGAAACGAAAACAGCCATGAAACCTAAGAAACACATTCTTTTCAATTATTGTATCTTAAAATGTTGACTAATTCTTCTATGGCCACCATTCCTCTACGGCCACCATTACCACTGCTGCTACTAGTGTTAGGAAAACACTATTGTGTGTAATACATCTTACTAGGTGTTAAATCAGTCAATCTCACAATACCCCACTGGGAATAGGTTACATCACCTCAATTTATAGGTAAGAAAACAGTGGATGGATTAAAATGTATTAAGTGAGCATCACTAGTAAGTAACAGACAGAATTTAAATCTGGGTTATACGTCTAAGAATACATATTTATAGCCATTAGATTATACTTCTTTTTAAAAGCGTTTATACTAAATTTGCCAGATCCAATTCCATCGTGAAATCAACAGTTTTTCAATGTAATGACACTAAATAGTTTCAGGGAAAAAATAAAATAAAGATCACATTCAAACAAAAAACTAAAATACCAAGGAATAAAGGTCTGAAAGGTATAGATCTATGTAAAAAAATTATAAAACTTTGTTGAGAGACAAAATATAATGCACATAATTGAAATGGCATACAATTTTCCTCACCAATTAGCAATTTTATTCATAAATTATTTTAAAATTTTCTGGGACAGAAACTACTTAAAAATTAGCTAAGACAAGGTTCAACACAAAGGGTATTTAGAACCTACATTACACTTGTGTAAAATTATAAAATCTTATAAAAATCTAATAAAATTATGACAGTGTTGTGCTCACATAGGCATAAGTAGATGCATCAATGGAGCAAAAGATAAAGTCCATAAAGATACCTAAATGTATTTAAAAATTAACTCTCTGGAAAAGTCGGTGCTGCAGTTCATTGTAGAAACGACGATGTGTTTAGGAGACAGCTGAGGAGATAAATCCCAGAGAGATAAAATGAGTACATGGGAAAGAAAACCTCCGCAATACAGGAAATGTAGGAAATATGTCTTCCATCTATAATTCTAAAGCTTCCTATGAAACTAAAGTCAGAAAGTAAATATAATAATGAAAAACTATGAATATTAAGATGAATTTTTAAAATATCTTACTAAAATCCAAGTATGTTTATTTTTTCACTTTATTAAAGACCAAAAAAGAGAATTAGATCGGCATAATTTAACGTAGAGGACCCCTGATGCCTTACAGTAATGATATGCCTTTGATTTTTTTTTAAACGTTTACAAGCAACATAAGTATTTTACTAGAATGAGAGTTTAACAAATGTTTGTATCTATTTATGACGGCGAACATTTGAACTCGGAGTGTTGTACTCTAAAAATGAACTAGAAAAATTTCCAAAAGTTTATATGATTTGGATTCACAAATAGCAATTCAAAAATGCAAACATAGAGCTTTCCCTATGGGCTTACAGAAGAAGCATTCAAGTTTCTGGGACCAGTGGCATTTTGCTCCGTCCTTTGAAGCATACTACAGAGCAATAGCGCCTGCGTTCAATTTATGAAGATTTTCTAGACTTGTTTTGGTCCTCCCAAGTACCAAGCATCTGGTTCTTGCTGCCCTGCATGAAAATCAATTCGAAATCAAAAGGAAACTTGGAAGAAATCTTTATAGCACTGTTTGCCTAATGTCCACAGCAAGTTTGGGCCAGAGAGCGGTCATGAAAGGTAAAGAATACAAGTGAAAATGAAATATGTCAGCTTGGCGGTAGTAATAGAGTTTCGATCAAGGTATGTTTGAGCTATCGTGGGTGGAGGCAGACTGATAGCCACTCCTACTGTAGTCTGTATCACTCAGCAGACCTCGTAGCTGGGGTGTCTAACGCCCTCTCTCCCCTCTTCCTTCTTCACACTTTTGATTCAGGGGCTCTACCTTGTCCACAAAATATTCAATCACCAGACACGTCTCTGGGCTCCCCTCTCAGAGCAAATCTTCTGTGTCACACAGCTTACTACCCATTCATCGTCACACATGGTGTTTCAACCCCATCACCTGTGTGTGTTACCTGTCTCTCACAACCAAAATAAAAATAATTTGAAGACAAAGATCAAGCCACATATTTATTCTATATCTCTGGAAAATACTAAGGGTGAAAAACTAAACCTAAGGATGATTCTTGGGGGAAAATAAAAGCAAAATGAATCACTGATTCTGTGACCATCCAAAACCAGGCCAGTTTGTCTGTGTTACGATGGTCTTTTCTGGACTTATCAAATAAATACAGAAACAGAACAACTGAAAGCTCCAGTGGCTTATGATGAGAGCGCAGTCACTATCTGACTGGTCTTCAGAGGGCTACCCTGGGAATATGCTCCGCCCCAGCCTCCCAGAGCTGGGCACAGTGCAAGGTCTCATAATGGCTTCGTAGCTGAATCCATCCATCTCCCCACACAGTAGGAAACGTGTGATTTTTAAATAAGTAATTGAGAAGCTATTTAAATCCTACCAGTTACAGCCAAAAAAAACAATACGAGTGATGTTAATGGACAGAGAGGGCACGGGTTGGATCCAGCGAGTGAAGGTGCTGAGCGCTCCAAGTGGAATAGGGATGGATTTCCAATCTCACTTGCTTTGTCGTAATTAAGACAAGCAGGCGGGAAGGAAAAGCAGAAAATAACAAGGTGACTTGGAAACAATCGAGAGTGCTCAGTGGAGACAGCCTGAAACCCCGAAGGTTCCAGCGACGGTCAGAAAAGGACATATTTCCAGACGTCTTGCTCAACTAAAAGAAGACTCACCGGGATGTTGACACCAAGAGCAAGAGTTAAGAAAAAAGAATGAAAGTAACAACAGGCAAGTGAATACTGAGAAGCTGGCTTTGGTGATTTTTTTCCCCCTTTTATAATATTATTATCCTCTCTCTGGGTTTTCCTTCTAATCTGATACTCATCCCCTCAGGAGCTACATCAAGTGGAGGGTGTCCCTCACTGACATGGGCAAATCTGTGATTCCCTCTCATCTTGCCTTTTAAATATATCCACCTCTCCAGAAGTTTCTTACGATCCCCACCAGGGAAGAGTGAATAACCCTTCGTGGTGAGCCTCTTTTGCAACCCTCTTGTCCCCCTGCTAGTTATCTTAAAGCTTTGGGAAACGAAAAGAGTCTCCTCTTAATCAAAAGATTGAGAACCCCTGCCAGAGGCTGCCGACCCCTTGGATATAAGAAAGAACTTCCTGGCGGGGAAGGTTGTTAAACGTCAAAATGATTTAGCTATGAAGGTTGTGGAACCAGCTCCCCTGCAAATCTTCAAATCCAGGATAAATCACGCCCCTGCAGAACTGTTTACACCAGATGACTTTTGAAAAGGCAGGGTAGACTATTTCCAACGCCAGAAATTAACTAGTATGAAAACCTGTCAATGGGACAAAGGCAAACATCAGATTTCTTCCAGTCCTGGGAAATGTATTTGTCTATGCCATTCTCCACGTCCAACAGAAAAGAAATAAATGGAATTAAGCCTCAGCCTTACTTAAGCACATTATAAATGATCCTTCCAGACAAAGCACTTTCTTACTCAAAGAGATTATTTTGTCTTTCATGGAACTTGCCCAATTCCTCCGTCTGTGTGGGCTCCAGGAGACTCTGAAAGGGATAGAAACTCACCCAGTTCTGTGGAACCTGGTGCATAGTCCATAGAACTAGTTGGCTCCATCAGGGGAGAAAAAAAAAAAAGATATATTTTCATTCCTTTAAAAAACTGCTTCTTTCCAAGATTTTTGAAAAATGGAAATAGTTATTAATTTGGCATATGATTATTAAGCAGTGAAATGCAGATCCTGGCCCCTTATTAGACTGGAATCAAAGATAAATACACTGGCCCCTGGTGATGTCTCAGACGGCTGAAAGACACGTAACCCAGGAACTTCATACAACGTGGGAGACAGGTGGGGTTCTAGTTCCAGATGACAATTCAAAAACTAGCCATGATGAACTTCAGGGCATTTGGGAAGATCCTCAATGCCCATTGGATCTAAATCATATTTTACCTTTCTCCCCACTTTTTGTCTTACTTTCTGAAGAATATGATCAGTTGGAATACTTCCGGACAACCTGCTGTCTCTATGGAAACCAGGGCTGCTTCAGGCTCTCGTTTTCCTCTGCTCTCCTAACCAGAGGTGAACCTGGCCCCACTCCCCTTTCCTAATAATATTAAGTGAAATCTAAATGATTCAATTTTTTGGTTACTTTCTCCTGGAGCTTACTTTAGTCTCAGGTGTCCCAACTAACCTGAAGACACTGCCAGTGGGAAAACATAAGGAAAGGGATGCTGTAGTCCTCTATGCAGAGAAAGGGCTTATAATATGCTGCCCAATGTTTGTAGACTAGGGTTTTGTGAGTTATTCAAGATCACATAGCTAGTAAGTGACAAAGTCAGACTATAAATCTTTTTTTTCTTTCAATCATATTAAAGTATATCTCAAAGCTTTAACTCACGTTGTTTGTTTTGACATGCATTTTATGGGTCCAAAACCCTGATGTCTTATAGGCATTGTCTTCAAATATCTGTAGAGTGCCTATTAAAAACAGAGAAACAAATATGCAAGACAGGAAGATGGTCCACCTAATTGTCAAATACTCAATTTCAGGTCTAACTTCTGCTGTGTTCTTCTACCTTTAGTCCATGAAGATATTTATAATAAGATGTTTATGAATAAAAATATTTACAGTGGGAGTGACCTTGTCTCATCTAGGGAATCTCTCTTGTAATGTTTTAATAATTTCTATCTGATTACCTGCATTTAGCTTCCTTTCATTCCTCTGAATTCTTCAGTCTTCCAATAAAATAGTCATTATGTTATTCACAATATAAAATGGATCATGCTACCATCTGTCTGTTAAAGCTATCCACGGCCTCTGCATTGCCTGCAGCCCAAAACCTAACTCTTTTGGCACAGAGTGCAAGATCCAGGACTGTCTGGTCCCGATCTATTTTCCCGGCCTCCTCCCTTGCCATTCTTTTTTTCTGCACAAAAGTATACCAAATACTTCATACTTCACTGAACTCACCATGCCTTTTAAAGACTGTTTATGTTTGTACAGTCTAGGAAACCTCAATTCACTACTCGGAATAATTCATTCTCTCCAAACCCCATGGTCCAACTCACATGCTACCTATTTTGTAATATTTTTCCTACTTATTCTAAGCAGTGCTACTTTTTCATAGCTATGTCTATCTACTGCTTTATAACACATATTTTTCTCTTTAATAGGTTTCCCTTCTTAAATTATGAACTTAGAATAGTATCTGAGTAGCATGTCTTTGTGTGTGTGCTTTCACATGTGTGTGCACCTTGTAGTGCCAACTACTCGACAGGCATCAGAAAAGTTCATGGAATGAACTTGCTGAAATGTGCCATATTTTATATAATTCTATCCTATGCCCCCTCAGCATTCACCTCTCTAGACTAAAATGCCCTCTTAGGTGAACATCTTCGTCAAGGGCTACCATTTTCCTCACAATTTACTGCTCTTTGCCTAAATGCATTTTATATTTAAACTTAACTATATAACTATATATATAGTTAAGTTGCAATGACCAGACAAAATCTCTACAATTGTATATAGGAGGTGATTAATTTTTATGTTCAATTTCTTTTGGCAAATCACTATTCAAAAGGAATGAGGGACTATGATAAATAAACAAAACAAAAAATACCATCATGATATTTAAAAAGGAAAAAACAATTCCCAACAAAATTTTTCTTCAAAGATCAACCTGACGGAGAAAAGTTCATAACGTATTGATTCAAGATATCCAGGATGACGTGGTGACCACCAGGTGGGAGAGAATCGAAAGGAAGAGAATCCCAGCAGGTAATGCCGATTTAAGAGGTACAGGAGAGATCCCATATTTCATTCATGCTTCTAGCTTCTGCCTAGCTTCTGGTAAATACTGTGGCATGAACTTAGGATATCAGGATTTGTGGTAGGGTCATCCCTAAGTTTGAGAAGAACATGTAAAAAGAAGTAGTTTTCCAAAATAAAAGCCAAACATCCTTAGATAAGCAGGATGGATTGTCTCCAGGATCAAAGGCTTTAAGTAGATAAACTCAGTTTAATTTACTTCAACTAAGAGCACAGAAGCTACAAAGATGAATGAGACCCATTGTCAATACCCTAGCGATTTATGTTGCAGTGGGAGAAGCGATCTTATAAATGGGTGGTTTTATAGAATGTGGTAAAAAGTTCTGGTGAAGGCCTTCACGTCAAACTCAAAACCAGTTGACACATTCCTGCCCTTAGGCGCAATAATTGAGGAGCATTTGAGTTAGGACACCATAAAGATGCCAGGAGTTCCCCGAATAGTGTACCTAGCTCCCCCTGAGAACCACTGAGAGATTGTTCTTCTCAAAATAATATATAGCAGTTGATAACGAAGCAAGAGTAGCCTACATATGCTTTAGAAATCCTATCTAAATCTGTTTATTCAAATGTGTATCCTCAAAATTAATAATACCAATTCAGAATTTTTTGTATGATATGCTACAAAATAATACAACACAATCTCAACTGTAGCTTTTCCAAAAACTAACATGAGACAAAGAGGATCAAAAATTCCATCTGTTTTCCTATCATCTATTTATCTAGACAATTACGAGTCAAATGCCAAATATCCCCAACAGCCACAGTGCCACTTAGAGGTGGCAGAGCCAGTAGCAAATAACTTGTTCTGTTTTGTTTTATTTTACTGGTTCGCAAAGATCTAAAACGTCAAAACACCAGCACAATTTCTGCTGATGATTAAAATTTGTTGGCTACATAGAGATAGCCTCTGTAAGGAATAATCTATAATGATCTAGAATAGATTTTATAATTCTTACCTTAAACTAGCTATGAACACTAAAAATGGAATAAGCACCACACCTAGAATACTTTGGGTGCACAGCTGTGCTTTGGGAAGAGATACAGTAAATGGCAGTATTATTATCACCTAGCCCTTCTATTTCTTTATGGCTTATAAAATACCGTAGCACATATTACCTAATAGATTGATTTCTTTTTATAGAGGATAACAATAGCTCCCAAACTCTAAAAGCTAAACTGTAAAATCAGCACATGGGAGATAATGATGTTTATGCAGAAGGTTATCTCGGAGATAAAAAATGTTCCAGACAGAAACAAAAATTAGCAATGATTTAAGAATTAACTTATGGACAGTATACTTATTTCATGAGCTCTCTTGAAATTCAAATAAATACTATTTTACTTCTATGTTTCATATTCCTAAAGAATGGATCCTGTAGATGTGACATATAAAAATATCATCAGAATGCCACTGGGAAAAGCTAGCTAAAAGCAAAATAAAAGAGAAGAACTGAACAAAATCAAATCATACATAAGGCAGAACAAGAGTAAACGATTTTGTAAAAAAAAAAAGTTCTAAGGGAAAGGAGTCATAGAACTCTTATTACCTTTTTATCATCAAATCTTTTTAAAAATTTGTATATAGAGATAGTGAAATGATTAGCACAGCCAAGCAAATTAACCTATCCATTACATTCCATTGTTACTATCCGCCTGTGCACGCAAGAACACCCCAGTTCCACTCTTAGTGAAGGTTCAGCAGACAATACAGTGTTATTAACTCTAATCCTTAGGCCTTACGTCAGATCTTTAGACTTAATCATTCCACACAACTACAAGTTTGCACCCTTTCCCTACTTCTCCCCTGCTCTCTTGTTGGCAATCACCGTTTGACTCTGTTTCTGTGCATTCCACTTTTTTTTAGATTCCACATATAAATGAGAACAGTCAGTATTTTTGTTTCCGTGTCTAGCTTATTTTACTTAGCATAATGCCCTTCAGGGTCATCCGTGTCATTGCAAAGGGCAGTAATTCCTATTATTTGTAAGAGTAGCCATACCACTGATTACTTTTAGGAAGGAAGGAGTGAGCTTTGCTTTGTGTACCAAGGGCTGATGCTATAGATTTTAGCAAAGAGGATACAGTGCCTCAGCTACGACTGTACATCTTCACATCATTTAACTAACTGATATTTAAATGTGCCGTGCTTACTTAGCCCAAACGCGTCAGGCGGTTAAGGACACGGCAGTGATATTATCTCAGTGCTTATGGAGTTCATATTATAGTGAGGAAGAAAGTTCTATCCTAATGATTATGGGCATTTGCAGAAATAGCTACTCAATTAGAGCAATTTGAAAAACTGAATTATTAAGACCTTTTTTTTTTTTTTTAACTAAGCATCTGAGAAATTCTGTAAGTTTACCAAGCATGGCCAAACAGCTTGGTAAGAAATTCAGAAGGACACTGACCGTGTATATATGGTATAAATACACATGCACGCATGTGAGTACATGAATATATCTCAGAAGCAGTGTGTATGTGTCATGTGATCTGCCACTTCCTCGCCAAGGGCCCTTTGAAATTGCTGATAAATTAACTCCTTCCTAGCATACCTGGGCTCAGCCTCAGAATTCTCGTCAGAGCGTGCTGCACACAGTTCTTTACCAATGAAACCAAATCAGTGCCGTGGATGGGGTGGATGAGGCCCTCTGCCCCACAGCCACCAGATCGAGATGAAGAAATAGAGCAAACCAAAAAAAAGAAAAAATTTCTTGCTTCTCCGTACTCAGTATAAGAGAAACAAATTTACAAGCATCTCTTTCGATCTGTGGGGAAGAAAGATCTTGTGACGTCTCTAGCAATAGAAGTATTAAAGAATAAAAATAATATAAGTGTCAATAATTTTAACTTCTATTGAGGCTTTCTCTGTTTACACGCAGTCTTTCATTTGGATCTCACAACAAACCTCTGAGTTACACAACCAGTATTAATCCCGTTCACAAAGAAAGTAACGAGATTTATTTTACACATAATTTAGTTTATCATATAATATTTAAAATTGTTAGGAGACCCTAAATGGCATGCCTACTTTACTGCTATATTATTTTATGTATTTGAGAAGCTTGCAAACTGGTTGGCCTGCAACTGATTTGCAGAATGCGTTCAAATCCAGGGTTCGGAAGACACTGGAAGGGACTGAGTCTCTGCGCTTACAAGGCTCCAAGACAGAAGCTGGGTCCTGCCGTTTCAAGATGTCTCTTGGAAGCTTAACAGCAAACCTGCTTGTGTGTACACCCTGACAGCAGTTGCTGTTTCTTCTCTGTTCTTCATGGGAAGGTGTTTGTTGACTTACCATTGAATGAATAAAAAACAAAGCTCCTCGGTATTCAGTTCTAGGATTCTATGGTATATTATGTGGATTAACAATTCCTAGCCCATAACCTACAACTTGCAAATTAACCAAAGAACACTAAATAGGTTGCCTAAATGTTCATTTCATTCTCCCCCGGCATTCTTTTTAGAGTTTATTATGTGAAAGGAATTCTTCTATGTATTTCAACTATAGTTAACATATTGGTATGATTGGAGCACATAAATACACTCTATAAAATATGCACTATTCAAAATCCTTAGCAGAGTTGAAACCATCTTTGTTTTACATCATTTTATGTTGTGTGCTAGTGTTTTCCTTAGTTGACTTGGTTTAAATCAATGGTCATTTATATTAATTGGCAGATCTAAAAGAGTTTTCTCTAATCCATGCCAATTAATAGAGTTAGACTTTAAAAGTCAAATTAGCATTTTAAATACAGATTATATTTTTTTGCCTATGTACGTTCAGGCAGGAAAACAAATCACCAATGTTAGAAATGTGATTTCTCATTCAGTTTATATATATATAAAACGTATGGAATGATAGACAAAGTGATTTACTTTATATCTGTAAGACTAATATATTTTCTTATTCTTCCCAAAATAATAGAAATTGAACAGAAATTGTTCAATCATTCTACCATTGGGACTTTAGCATTTTTTTCCCTCAATCATAGAAGATCTTTCCCACTCTTTTTGGATCACAAATTATCAGACCTTCAATGTCCATCCTAAGTCTCCTCAAATCAGGACATTCGAACATCATTTCTCCTTACTCAAACTGCTGTTGCTAATATTTTCTGTACCACCAATTATGGGTAATCATAAATTACCCTACGTTGTCTTGTTTCATACATATATGTCTTATATTTCCAAAGTGATTTAAATTTTTGAGGGTAAGGGTTACAAAATGTTAATGTTCTCTGTATTAAGTACTTAATAAATACTTGACTGATTATTTTGAAATGAGTGTCTCTATGGATATGGAATCTACAGTTTAGTTTTATGAATTCCAAGTATTACTAACTCTAAAGTGTTATTACTCTGATTCACTTGGAGAAGTCCAAGTAATAATTCAGGAACGTAAAAGGAGCCTCTAGCCCTTGTGAATCCTTAAAACTTCCCACTGCACCTTCAAAATGTTTGTCTCCATATATTTAGTAATACGATTTGTAATCTGGGAAAACTGAATAAAATACTTTAAAGTTGAGAACGTATTACTTAATGCTTCAAACCAAAGGCAATTTCTGTCAATTAGCCAACTCGCTGAGTTGCAGGCTCCTCACACTCCTTAAGGCCAAGCTCTTCTGAGACAACAGGGCTGTGTGTTGGCCAGACAGGGATCACAGAGCCGGATTTTTATGCCTATACACTCTCCTCTTCCACCTTATAAGGATCGCATTTCTTACTTGTGTGCACCTACAGTCACTGCTCAAATGAGCCCACCTCAGATCCTGTATATTCTACCTGTGCTGACACCCCAAATCCCACTCTGCGTCTTTGTCTGTGTATCTCCCACATTTCCTAAACATGGTATCCCTCTTCTTCTCTTCTTTTCTGTTCATCAAAACCCATCCTCAGCAATATTTACACATGTGGAAAAATATGCATGTGCATTAATGTTCAGTAAATGGCTGTGTTATATCAACAACTGGAATCTAAGTTCCAGCAATGAAAACAATGGCTAAATTATTGTTTTCTTATTATTAAGTTATATTAGTAAAAGAATGGCTACATCATGGTACGGCAATATTATGGTACACTGTGCAATTGCTGAAAGAATAAGGTAGGTCTGCATATGCAAATATAGGAAGGTGGACTTCAAACATTATAAAGTGAATTTATGAATCAATAATAACATGTACGGTATGATCCAAATTAGGTAAAATATGGTTTTGTGGTGTTGATAGAATCAGTAGCGTTGGTGATAGCAAGATAAATATAACACCTAGAGATGGAGGTGTTTATAAATATTATGGGAAGGTGCATAAGAAATGTCCAACTGTTTTTAATTTGGGGAGGGTTTTTGGTTGACAGACTAATAGAAACTTAAAATTTTTACTTTATATAACATTTGTTACTCATCCTTTTTTTTTTACGATAGACTTCAACTACTTTTAATTTTTAAATATAATAAAGACCAATGCCAAGAAACATTAATGTTCCTGAAATATCCACAGGAGTCCTTCAAAATGTCCAGCAGCCTCCTCCTTCTCTTTTTTAACTGTAGTTTTTACTAAGCACCACCATTCAGTGTAAGGACATAAACAACTATTCTTCTGAATATTGTAAAAACAGTTTAGTTACATTAAACAGCATGGTTTTGATTCCCCTCCCTGTATGTTTTCATTGTATTCTGAGTTAAGGAGGTTTCTGTTCAAGCCTTATCAGCATCCAAGGCATCAGATTAAGGAAATTAAACCGAAGACCCAAGACATTTCTGCACTAGGATGGCCAGAGTCAAACCTAAACGAAAGCAGCAACATTGATCTGCGTGTCTTCTGTCTCTAACAGGCCGCTCCTTCGGTGCCTGCATTTCAGCAGGGTCAGGAGTGAGCTCGCCCTCACCTGCAAGAGCAGGGCAGGCTCACTGTATGTCTCATTTCTCTCACTCTTTTCCAATAGTGACTGGTCAGTAGAAAAGTGGACGTATTGATTTTTATTCTGTTTTATTACTTCATTAAGGAAAGACATAGACATCACCTGATCTGAATAGCCGTGCAGAGAAAAACAAAAAGTGGACGCGCTCTGAAGACAATTCGCCTGAGCCGCATACCGGAAACTCATGCGATTACTGGAAAACTGCAGTTTGTCTGCAGCCTTCTGTTTGTCAAGGACAACGAAAAAAGTCCTGCTGGCCATCAACTCTCTTCCAAGGAAGGAAAATAAACTGGGAAATGCCCAGGTGCCTAAAATGTGAAATACATTTGGAAATATAGTTTAATAAAGAATCTAATAAAAATCCAAACGATATGGCACTGCTTGAAACCAAAACAGGTGCACAGTTCCGATGAGTGTTCCCAAAGGTTGTCACTAAAAACCCTGTCTTTGCTTAGTGCTTACAGTAACTCGCCAATTCACTGAGGGCTCCAGATCGTCACGAGTCCATTTTCTGCCCTATGAACTCAGACTGGCTTTTTGTCGGTGAATCCTTCCATCATATGTAAGAAGTATATTTTTAAACAAAAAGACAGGAAAACGTTTTACCGACACAGAAGTCGTGTGCACTCACAGCACTTCCTGCTCATTTATGCAATCGCTGATTCTATCGAGAGTCAGTGACATCGTTTATTCCTTAATCTAACCGCCCATTTTTCTCTCAACTTTTTACAATGTTTTTCTTTTCTTTAGGACATTCTGATGTCTCACCAGACTGTTGCAATTGCTAACAAGTGGCCGTCCTGTTCTTTTTTTCTAATTAATCTTCCAGGGCAGATTTTTAAACTTGTTGCTCCCCCTGTAAAATCATCCCTGCTTCTCTGACATCCTGCCGTCACTTGTACGGAATGTCACTGTGCTCCACGTTTTGTAAACTGCGTTCACGACTGTCGCGTATCCCGTCATCGTATCTAGCTGACGTTCTTTCGCTCACTGAAATCCCTCTTTCTCCTGCCAGCTTCTCGGTTCAAACCCATTCATCCTCTATCGCCTTCTCAAAAGCAATCCAGAGAATCTTCCACTTCCGTGGAAATTCTCGCTTTCCTTTCCCTCACATCCCTTCCTCAGAACTTGCCTAATTAAACTGCTGTCCACCCCATCTTGGTTACTGTTATTTGTCTACGTACTTTATTTTCCTTAGAGTATAAATCTCCCTGAGGGCAGGATCCGTGCCTGGTAGATTTTGGCATTCCTGGCCCTGACTGGAAGAAAGGCTCAACAAACATTTCTCAATGAATGATGATTCAGTAAGGAAACACCTTTGACGTGATAATAATGCATTTTAAAAGGATGACGCTTTAAAAATGACGCATATGTTGCATCATTGTAATCTGCAAACCATAAAACTGAAACAGAATTGTTATTCTCAAGATTATATAAAAAACTTGAAATAGAGTTAGTAATTGAATTCTGTTTTGTAAACATGAGGTTGTACCGAATCTCTTAAAGCGCAAATTCTGCAATGCATTAGTCTGTTAGGGATCCTAAACCCATCTCACTCATGTTCCAGTGGTCTCCACAACTTCTGAGACAAGCCGATGTCATATTATTTCATCCTTCTCTATGATATGAGAGATTTCATCTTACTCTGAGTTGACACTGAAAATTAATAAGGTTTCATCTACTTATTTAGAAAATCGAATCTGGGTCCTGTGTAATTATAGCAAACACAGCCACCTTAACATAAACCACCTTTTAAAACGACGAATGCCCTTCCCAAACTATCCCCAATATAAATGTGATTATTAATCCATTAGCACCATCGAGTGTGCTTCCTCACGGCAACCTCCCCCCCCTCATTCTTCTTCCCTTTCTCTTCCCTTCCCCCCTCCTTTCAGAGTTGCCCATTTAAATTACAATTTGCATGACAAGGGTAATACCTTAGTAAGGATCCAATTCGATGATTCCTGTTGAACAAACAATACGATAATAGAGTCTGAGGACAAGGAGATAAACAAAACACAATCTCTGTCCTCAAAGGTGACACAACGTGTGGAATGTTACAATAAATTGGTAGCAAAACATGGCGGGACAGCCTTTCATTCTGCCCCACAGGATGTCAGGGAGGGCTTCCAACAGGTACTGAATGAGCAGGGCCTTATGAGCTCTTTCCTAGGTGGGCACAGGAAGGGCATTTACGATGGTAGAAACACAAAGGAAAATGCAGTGGTAACAATGACCAGCATGCTCACAGAACAGCCTGTGGTAAATATGCCTTCAATAATTGATCTCCAATTTCACATTATTCCGGCGCACCATCTGATCTTGCTGTAGGGCACGGTGCATACAGAGGAGGAGAATGGAGACAGGAGATGTCTAGGGGAGGAGAAGGAGAGAAGACCCAGGCCAGGCTAGCACCATGGTAATCATTTTGTCTTACATCACACAGGGAGCCAGTGACAGCAAAACAAAATGTAGAAAGAAATTTGTATGGTGACATTCCCGCATCCCTTGGCAAGCTGACTTAAGAATATGGGTCTTTGACTTACTTGCAATATTTCAAAACTTTCTTAGAGGTACTGAAACTTGAATCCCATAGCGTAGGCCTTTTTCTTTTTTTATCAGAATTAGTTCAACTCAATTTGGTTAGACAGATGTATCATTATATGTGATTAAATCTTTAAAATGGAGAGATCCATAGTTCCTAATTAATCCATCTGGCTATAATATGAAATGCACCACGACAGAAAGCTCTTGGAGTGGGGGGATAAGATAAAGAGTCTTTAACGCCGTAAGATTTGCAGGCCATCGATTCAGAGTATACAGCCAAAAAGACAAATAACAAAGAAAAGGGGAAATAATTTTTAAAAAAAAGAAAAAAGGAAAACCGGAAGGAAATAAACTTGACGGAGGGGATCAGTTAGTGTCTTACAATGACAATTTTTCAGACAAAAACAAAACAACAAAATTTCTTTTAGGGCAGAGTGTATCACAAGGCATTCAGGGGAACCCTGAGGTTGCCTCACTAGTTGTATGACCTAGAGCTTGTTCTTTAGGCTCTAAACTTCAGTTCCAGATGGGCTAAGTGAGCACACCAGGCCACCTACATCCTGGGGTGATGATGTAGCAGGACGACAGTGGAAAAGCGCCCAGGACAATGATGGACCAGTGGTGGAGCTCAAGGAACTCTGGGTCAGAGATTCAGTGGATGAGGACTTTGCTAGACGCCCTCTTACCAGGAATGCTGCAGAGAGCACTCGTCCTCCATCAGGTACCAGGTGGGCTTGAATGAGCTAGGGGTAATGGAAATCTACCTGCTAGAGCAAAAGAAATCCTCTATGGACCTCAACAATCAGGATTAATGAGCCACTGAAGTACTCTGCTTGGAAAGGGGCAAGGATACAGGTCTTTAACTTGCATGTACTTTAAACACAGAGGAACCAGAGAGCAGTAGTTTTACAGAGTCTGCATCCGTCCCCATTCTTGCCTGCAGGTTAACCTCCAGCAGCCCTGCACACACTGACGATTGTTTTCCAAAATGCGTCAGCAGCCCCGGTGCAAAGAGAAGATGGCATGACTGATATTGCAGCCGGTGAGCCTATGGAGAGCAGCGCACT
The DNA here is from genome assembly GCA_963574885.1 of Lepilemur ruficaudatus. Classification (NCBI taxonomy): domain Eukaryota; kingdom Metazoa; phylum Chordata; class Mammalia; order Primates; family Lepilemuridae; genus Lepilemur; species Lepilemur ruficaudatus. Next base: position 92,336 of record CAUYRT010021746.1, read on the forward strand.
TTCGCCCACTTTGTTATTTACCTTCTACCAAAGCATCTCTATTTTCAGTGCTGACAGCTCCATTTCCACGGGCTCCGGCTGTGAGTGCAGAGCGCTTGAAATTGCAGAGGATCAACACCTCGCAGCACTTGCGAGGAAAACAGCAGCTCAGACAGGGACCTCACCGGGAGAAGGGTGAGGAAGGAGTATGGATTCGCCGAGAACCCTTCACTCCTTACTTTCTTTGAAAATCGAACTTGATTCCCTCCTCCCAGATTGCCTTAAAATGTTTACGTTTTGAAATTCAGGTGTGCTGAATTTGAAGACGTAAGCATGCACTTACTTCCCTGTCCTGCCCGGCCACCTGTTGCAGCTGCCTCCCTGTCAAGGCCTCACCCAGAAATTGCTTCTCTTTCCTCACAGTTTGAGCCGGTGGAGATGGACTTGTCTGGAATGGAAATGTAGCTTCCTGAGACGCATGAAAGCAAGCGCTGGACTGGACTGCTCGCACCGCTCTGTAGAGAGCAGCAGCATTCTCTCCCCAGCTCATAAATTAGAGCTGCTGCACTCAGTCTGCACAATTGAGCTCTCATATTCCAGCATGCCTAAAAAGCATGTTTCTAAAATCACTTCTAAAAGAAAGGGATTCCACGGAATTTAAGGAAGGCCTCTCTCCCTTTTTGGAGAAATGCACATGATACAAGGACCAGGGTATATTTTGCCTTTTGTCTGCTCTGCAGGGAAAACCCCAAACCCTGTCCAAAGTGGTCTCACAGAATCAGCATGAGTCTGTTCCCACGTCCCAGGAAGACAACTCAACCTCCATCCTACTCGGCAGAGGACATTTCTAGGGTCTGTTTTGCAGAAAAACCAAAAGGAAGCATGATGTTTTAAAGAGACATGAGTAGCAAGCAAGCCACTTTTGTTCCTTCCAGCACCTTCTACTGAGCAGGTGCTCAGCACAGCTGATCATCTCTGCACATCGGTATCACCTACGCCACAGGACATCTTCACAAAGCAATAACAATAGCTATATTTATGAAACATTCCAGTACTCTTCTTTAATGACTGTTTATGCATCAACTCAGAGAACCCTTAAAATAGCCTGTTTAGGGAGACACTTTTATCACCCTCATTTTACATAGCAAGGGATTACGTGAGCAGCCCGTGGTCTCAGGACTAAGAAGTGGAGCAGGCAGCCTGGCTCTGGCGCCCACGCTCTTCACTCCCAAGCTGCACTGATGACACGACATCAGTGACCTGGATAAAGCCACGAGCAATAGAACATGAACTATGACAGAGACGTTCAGTCTGCGGGCTTGTGTCTGATTTGTGGTTTAGCAAATTGTAGCATTCTCTCTCTTGATCTTTTCATGCTCAGCACTTAGCACAACGGCTGGTCGATAGTGGGTGTTGCATACAAGTGTGTTGCGTGAATCAATGCAAAGATGGGCCTCTATGACAGCACAGGGGGTGGGGAGCCAGAACCATCCGGGCACCTGAGAGGACCTGAGCAGACTTATCACCATCCCAGGACACTCGGGCGAGTACGGAGGATCTTGGCCTATTGGTAGAGTGATGTAAACTCCAATAAATAATACAACCATCTCAACTTTTACTGACTTGGTATCAGGGTTCATAAACACAAATCTAGTCAGCAATATTAGCTACTAATATTCCAGTTGACCTAAGATATTTACACACATGCACACACACATACACACACAATGAGTGTTCTGCATGCCCAATAAACACTGAGAAATGGTAAGCCTATCCACGCATCTGTCTATCTGTCTATGATCTACATGTCTACCCATGTGTCTGTCATCTACCATCTGTCCGGTTCTCACTCTGTGTATCTTGTTTTGGGGGACATGCAGTGGTGGGTACGTTTATTAACATGTGCTAAGTCTTCACTACAGCCTGGGTAGCATATGTGTACTCTATACTCGTACTATGAAAAAGTAAATAATAGGCAGATATTTAGGAAAAGCATTTAATAGTCCTAAAGATTAGAATATTGGTATTTCCAATTCTTGGTGGGATGATTGGAAGGGGATTCATTTGTTCATCAGAAAGAGCACACTCTATAAAAATATGGCAAATGACCCCTGACAACCGGTGAGCCTTCTTTTCAAGGGAGTTACTGTATTTGTTTTAAATCATTGCAACACAAAATAATGCCTTGATCTTAGGTACGGCTTCTGAACTGTAAGCCAAAATGGCAAACTTAAAACGTGTCCAAAGGTTAATTACAAATTAATGCGTCCAAAAATACCAGAAATTAGCAAATAAAAAAGTCGACCATGTATTGCTAGAGTCATCCGAAAGTGGAAACAGCACTGTTATTGAATTGTTGGGAAGTGAATGAAAATTGGATGACAGTTGTCCGCATGCCTCAGTTTTCTCTCACATCCAACGAGGGTGATCTTCTTGACCTCTCCTTCCCAGAAAGCGTAAGAGACTAATTAGCATCTGTGACGAATTTATATTATCTTGGCTTAGACAAAGGTGACACATAGTGTCTTATTCTTTAAGTGTTGTCTCATTTCAGTCATAAGTAAGGGAAGTTGTTTTGTTTTTTTACCAAAAGTATAACTTCTATTATTAAATAATAATGACTGAATAATTTAGGGATGATTCAGAAACAACTCTACTGATTTTTTTTTTTTTTTTTTTACTTTCTATCAAAGTTTGATTTTCTCTTAACTCTCACCCTGGAGAAATGTTGTATGCAACATGGTTTCCTTTCTGTACAGAGGAAACAAATACTGAAGCATGATTCAAAAATAATATCGGAAGGAGCTGTAATACAAAATCACACTGAACACTGAGCACCGGGATTATTCTCTAGAGTTGACGTCTAGGCTGATGCTCTGATTCCTGACGCTTTGTTCTACAGTTAAGTGAGGACAGAGGTTCTCACGGTTGAGCAGTCGTTGGGATCACCTGGGGGGCCTGTTGAAACAGAGTTCCTGATTCGGTAAGTCCAGGGAAGGGCTTGAATTTCTAACAAGTTCCAGGTGAGGCTGATGCCACTTGCTGAGGACTGGAATTCAAGAAAGACTGCGTTAGGAACAGTTTCTAAACCAGAGTCCGTTTCATTTACCCAGAGAACGGTGCTCTCTCTCTGTGAAGCACCCAAAGCACAGAAAAGGCAGCACAGCACACTGTTTGCTGTTTGCAAGCACAGATCCTGCAGTCAGACCTTCTCGCTTGAACCTGGCTGCCACGTACCGACTCCGCTAACCTTGGGCAAAGTTTATAAACTCTCTAAATCTCAGTTTTCTTGTCTGTAAAATGGGGATGATAGTACCTTCCCAATAAGACTTTTATAAGGATTAAATTAGTTAACACCTGTAACATGCCTAGAATAATGTCTGGTATGTTTTAAGTGTTAGGGACTTTCTCTTTTTCCTAATGTATGACTGGAAGCTGTTAAGAGGTTTTAGCACAACACGGGTATGAGCTTTCAAACAGTATTTTCTTAAAGTAGGATGTATTCTTTCAAAGAGTATCGACTCAGATGTAAGAGGCATTCAATAGAGGGTGGGCAATCTCTGGATCAGGATATTTTACATGCTGCCAATGAAGATGATATGGCATTTCAAGTAACCCAGAGGCAGATCCTCAGTCGAGTGCCTGAGGGTGGTTTTTATAAATCCTTTATAAATCCAAGCGCTAACCTGGCACTTTCTGCCACGTGACCCCTGCCCTTCAGACTACCTGATCGCCCACAGGATCCTGACAAGTCCTCTGTAAACGAAGAACACTGGCCCAACACGTAGCTGCCGCACACACGGTTTCATTTTAAGACTTCAGAGAGAAAAATACTTTCGTAAAACTTCATTGCTATTTGTAAGCTTCATTTGCTTACGCCTTCTGTCTGCCTCTTAATATGCAAACAGTACTAGGGACAAACACAGGCAATACCAAGAGTGACAATTTTCAAATAAAGACTTATGGTTCAATAAGCCTATATCCCTGTGGATAGATTTACAGGATTCTTTCAAAATCTGAGAGAATTAAACTCTGTGTGTCCTAGTGAGGTACATACAAGGGGTGAGAAAGAAGAAGCTGGCTGAAAGAAAAATGGTGAAAATACACAGATTCGAAGCCTAATTGCACAATCCAGCCCCCTCAGATAATGGCGTAACAGTCATTGTTCAAGTTTAATTTTTAATGCCATTTCCTTTTGGAAACTAGAATACCAAGTGAGTTTAAATGAATCTCAATAACTAAAAATATAATATATATGATTACATTTTTATTTTTTTTAACTCCCACTATTCACAAGAGTATAAAAATGGAAAATCTCATACTCTACTGGTAGAAATCAAAATACAAGAGTCATTTGACAATTTCTTAAGAAATCTTGTGCACTAGAGGTTTTACCTATAGGAATTTATTTAAAAGAACAACAATGTATGTGTGTAAAATAATGTGTTACGTGACAGCATTTTATATACTATCAAAAGACTAAATATCCAATAATAAAATTTTGATCAAAAATTATAATATACAGAAAATAGAATTCTATGCCTAATTCAAAAAGTAAATTACATTATTATATTAATTTAAAATGACACTGAACTATAAAATGTATTGAATTGAGAATTGTCAAATGATGTTTTTAAAGGGAAAAGAAATTCGTATAACAGAATCTACAGCGCAAAGACCTATTGTCACAATATGTAAAGAAAAGAGGCACACAGAGATGTTAACAAAGATAATCTCTGTGTATTAGACTTTTGAGAAGTTTTCATGTCCTTCTGCTTATCCATATTTTCTAACATAAACATGCACTTTATTAAATACAATAAGGAAGAAGGAACATGTAGCTTCCTTTGCTTGATAGGACAAGGTGTATGTAGACCTAGCAGCTTTAATTGTATATTTGTCTCATTCCTGCCAATTAGCTCGACCAAGACAGAGAGAAAAACAAGCAAAGAAAACACTGGCTTATTAACCCACTTCCATTCCCCTCAGTTCTCCTCAGGGTATTACTTTTTCTATGTTGGTGCTAAATTGGTGCCTTCTGCATCTTTTATGTCTGGGAAGTCTATGAGCCTGACCCCAAGGTTTGGCATCAGGACAATGTCAGGAGGATCCTGGAACACGTTTTGCAGGAGTCTTTCAGTCAACCCATGCTGACAGACCTTTCAGCACAAGTTTCCATCATTCCTCAGTCCCTCTTCACTGAAGAACAGAAAGTGCCATGACCATACACGTACACAGGAGAGTCAATGAGATCATCCTCCAGTGATGTGATCTTGATTTTCTAGCCTAGATGAATGAGTCCCAAGTCCCAAGTTTGAAAACTTAGGAAGCAAATATGGATGTCAGCAACTACCTATCCTTCAAAACTCAGGCTCACAGTTAGGCAGAGTTGTCATGATTTTATTATAAATCAAAACTGTGGCACAGTTTTGAGCAACCTGTCAAGTATATCACCGTGATATTTACCTTATGTGTTCAGTGTTGAGCATCGAGGATTTGTTGGTCTAGGACAATATTTGATGCTCCACGGTTCCCATGCTGCTGTGTGATTTTGGAATATGTAGCATTTACATAATTAGAATGTTGCAACTTTGTTTTATTTTTGCAACCTATAGATAAAACATGAAAATGTCGATTATGTCACAACACATAATGTGAATGCTCTGATTCTGAGAATGGAGAAATAACTGCACAGAAGTTAGATGATGGAGATGAGAGAAAAATCTTTTTCCTCTCTGCGTGTCTCTCTCTGTCTATCTCTCTCTCTGCCCCCCTCTCTCTCTCTCTCTCTATTGGTAGGTTCGTCTGCATGATTCCTGGTGCCCTGTTCCCAGCACTGGTACCAAGCTGAGCTGAATTGATGGAGCGGAGCGATCACAAACACAGAGCAATTTCATACAATCGGTTTGTCACTAAAAGAAAGAGTGAAAGTAAGGAAGGAATCTACACAAAGTGAAAATACGTTCCAGGGAGAGAGGAACTGGTCAGTCTCCACGAGTGGAGAAAGACACTGAAGTCTGAGCACAGCAGCCTTGTATAAACCCACTAGTCTGTCCCGCCTTTCTCCTGGCAGGATGGGTTGTCATTTCTGCCTTTTGGGGTGATTGACAGTTGGGGTTATATAACAGGTTTGCATAACAGGTTGGTTATGTAACAATTTCCCTTTCTGCACATGACCTTTCCCAGAATCCTTTGTGAAGCTCCACCCATTATACTAATTAGATGGTAATGAGGTCTAGGTCAGCTAAAGCTCAGTAGGAACTTTTTAGTATGTGTGTTCCCCCCAGGGAACAGTTCCTAGCCTCCATTGGGTTCCTAGCTACACTTTGGTTCCTGTTCTCTTCCCTTAGCCACTTCCTTTCCACCTGTTCACCCTCCACCAGACCTAATAATATCATATATTAATATTTATTATATGTGGATATATGTTTGCATATACAAAGGATTTTTATAAAGAAAATATAAATTATTTTTAATTAATAAGTTGAGTACTTCAGTTGGAGACATAAATTTATACTAGGTAGAATATATATGTAAATATATGCATGTGTGTATATGTACATACATGTCTACACAAATGTATGCCTCCAACTGGAGTGCTAAGCTTAATCATTAAAAATGAAGTTATTCCCTAAGTTATAAACAAAGAAATGTTAAATGTCTGAGGTGATGTATACCACAATTACCCTGATTTGATTAATTCACATTGTATATCTGCATCGAAATATCACATGTGCCCTATAAAGATATATAACTATTATGTTCACATAATAATTAAGAAAAAGAAACTACTCTTCAAACCTGCTAAAAATAATCCCTCCCTGACTGTCCGTCCATTTATCATGTATGAGATTCATATATTTCAAATCTGTTTCTTAAACTAATGAGTAAATATGCCATTGTTTGAAAGAAACATACTTCTTGGAATACTAGGATATTGGTCTATCAGTTTTTAATACTTACAGTACAATTAACTCATAAGAACTAACTGTCA
>CAUYRT010021747.1:0-20509 GCA_963574885.1 Lepilemur ruficaudatus
TACCATTTTAGGCTGATAAAATCATGTGATTAAATGCATAAAACTTCAAAAGGACCAGTTTCTTTAACTAGGTGTGGAAATGTTAGCCAGGTAAAGTTTCGTGTACCACCAGATTTTGTGATTAACTTTATTATAGGATGATTATTGGGAAATAGGGATAGAAATATTTTAAATTCTTGAGTTCCAACATTTATGGGGTGTCGGGCAGTTGGGTGAGGGGTGGTGGGGATGGGTATATACATAAATTATGTGTGGGATGTGCACCGTCTGGGGGTTGGTCAGGGTTGAGGCTCTGACTGGCGGGGGGAGGGGGGCAAGGGCAATGTACACAACCTTAACATTTGTACCCCCATAATATGCTGAAATAAAAAAAAAATAAATCATGAACTGATCCTTCTAAAAAAAAAAAAAGTCATAAAACCTATTATTTAAATGAAATCTTGTAAAGAAGCCAAAATGTGAAACAGCTCAGTACAAAGCTGGTTAAAGCGGTGTATGTGTGTGTATATGTTGGGGGGGGGCACTTACTTCCCTACCTCCCGTCCCTGCAGCTCCTCCAGGCCTGCCGAGGAACACAGTTCAACCACACTGAATTAGTGCCATCACAAATACGCAGCCATTTAATTCAGATGGCTCAAAAAGGGCATGCAGTGAGAGATTACCACCCTGTCCCGGTCAGTCAGCACTGGGTTCCTCTCCCTGGATGCAACAGGACTGTGCTTCCATGTTCCCCTTCTGATTTCTTCTGTGTATATAAGCAGATGCATACAGACATTCTTTTTCTTGTAACTCTTTTTGGTAAACAAATTGATATAATTTGCCTTTATGATCGTATTCGCTTTCCCAAATATCCTTTGCAATCCCGAAGACCAAAACCACTGTTTTGTTTGGGTACTTTGAAAGGCAGTGACTGTGCAGTATGCTGACCGAACAGCTATGTTTGCCTGAGACTGACGGGTTTTCTGGAACTTGCTAAAACTGTGACATCCCGAGGCAAACTCTGAGGTCACCAGAATTAGGCCTTAAGGACCACTCACCAGGGTCCCACAAAAACCACTACTTCTTTGAGCTGGGCCTATTGGTTCCTGGTCTTGGTGATCAGGTGAATTCCAGGTCATTTAAAGAGCCTACTTAACACTGTTCCTTTATTCCTGGCCCTGAACTTGATCTGGAAATCAATACCAAAGGTGGCCATTTCAATGAGATTAAAAAGCAGTACCTTTCTGTTTTTAGAATATGGGTACTATCGTTCTCTTTTTCTCCTATTCTTAAGATATTTTTAAGGTAAACTAATATATGAAGCTATTTTTAAAGTTACCTAATAGATAAATGTTTTATTTTCTATAGATTTCATTTATCCTTCATGACTTTTCTGTATTGGGCATAAATATTTAATAAACAAGAGTTGTGGCTAAAAAAAAAAAAAAATCAAAAAGCAAAAACCCTCTTAGTTGCAAAGTTCAGTAAGCTGTGTTATCTGGCAGTGTGACTAAATGGAAAAAACAAAGGCTTTGGGATTGCTTACAAACTGTAAGACATTGGAAGTTACCTTAAACTCTCAGAACCCAAGCTTCTTCATTGGCTCAACATAGATAATTACACCTGCCTAACAGGATTAGCATGAAATGTCAAAGTGGTTGGCACATTTTATTTGCTTGATAAATGTTAGTTTTCTTTTCTCCCTGGAATGGTCAGGGTTCTATTTAATCAAAAATTCTAATTAGTAGAAAATCAGCAATATGTAAAGAACAAAGTATGTTTACCATTAAAAATGCACCGAACAGGCATGTGGGCATGAGAGAACTTTCTGGATGATGGAAATATTCTGTATTTTGATCTGAATGATGGTAACATAGTTGTTTATATATGTTAATATTCATCAGCCTGTATGCTTAAGAGTTGTATATTTTACTATATGTAAATTATTCTTCATCTAAAAGAAGTACTCCAAACATAAAAGTCTTTTTTAATTGATTTATATGATTCTTTTAAGGATGGAGAAGGTTCATCCTCATAGACATCTATTGCTACTTTACTCTTAGTAGGGCAGAAACACCGTTAATTAGAATGTTTTAGTAATTAAAATGCTAGCTAAGCTTGATATTACAATTCATATGACATTATATATATTATATATCATGTGTATATATGTGTGTATATATATATATATAATGTTTACTGAATGATGGACTTTGCTGTGTAACTGTATGCAATGGGAAGAAATAAATGCTCACTCCAGATCTAAATCGGTTGCATTTTGAATTCTCCATGGAATATGAGGGCTGTCCGTAAAGTATCCAGCCATGTATTAATAGTATGAAAAATAGTATCAACAATGGCTGGATACTTTCTGGACAGCGCTCAGATATGGTAAAATTGTGTGTTTGTGTGTGTGTGTGTGTGTGTGTGTGTGTGTGTGTCTGTCTTGTTTGGCTTTCCAGGGAGCCTCGCTAACCAAACTTTTGTGATAGTATATTTATTATCTAATATTTGAATTTGAGGAGGAGAGCCAAAGTCTGTACCTCTATGGTGTAATGGCCTTATAAATCTAGCAAATGGATTTGGAAAAAGGCTTTGGGCACTGGGCCTACACAAAACTCACGCATAGACCCCTGGTGATATCACTTAGTACAAAGCAATTGGCTTCAAAAAGAGAAAAACACTGGGATTTTGAAACTAATTTTTACATGGTACCATTTGTTACAGTCTCTTTCTCTCTTTTTCTGGCATCCTGTGTTTAAGGAAATAATGTTATCATCTATTTCCAGAAATGGTTTAGATAACTTCTTCTTGGAAACCCTTCCCACGCATTTGTATTTTGGTATCTCTGCATTATTTCCCACTCGGGCAGACTGACCACAGGGACAGAGCCAGAGACTTCCAGGCTCTGGAATGTATCAGCCTCCTACTTTCACATGCCTGGGGCACACATAGGATCATCTAGAAAGGGCAGGGAGAAGTCACGATATGAAGGAGAACCTAATAGCTTTTGGCCCAACTGAAGGAAAACATCACCACCACCACCACCACCACCACCACCACCACTATGAACAACAACAACTCCTCTTTGGATTATGGGGAGAGGGGAAGATTCAACGGAGCTGCCCAGGAACTTGAGATATGGTGTCCAAGTCCCTGGCTGATGGTGACAGGTGATCTCATAATGGTAGCTGGGCATCAAGCCCTGAGAGCAGCCATTCCAACTGGAACGTGAGGGTGGAAGCTGTGGGGAGATGGGGATAGCTCCAGGAAAATATGAAACTGATATGTTTCAGCCTACTGAGAGGAGATTATTCCTTATGATAGAGAGTTTGTAGGTGAATTAGTGATTACTGAAAAATTAAGGGAAAAAGAGATTACTGACTCTAAGAAAAAACAAAAGTTTATAAGAAAGGAAATACAGAAAACTACATGATGCAGCAGTGAATAAATATTATATACTCATAATAGTGTAATACTGAATTTTGACTTAACCCAAAAAATTACATTGGGAGGATGAGTAGAAAAATGAGAAGTGTGTATGTGTGTTGAATTATGAGAAAGCTAATTCTTCATTTTTGATGGTATGGAATCAATAGGTAATTTGTAAATTGAAAAATCCAGAACTAGCAGTATAAGCTTACTATTGTCAAGTATGGAGGTATTATAAGAAAGAACTCTGGGAATTGAAAGTTACTGCTGTCAAGAAATAGGGATAGAATGTAATTGTGATAATTTAAATTAAGTTAAAAATTAACCAAAATTTCTCATAAGTCATTTCAGCTAATTCAGTCATTAAAATTAAATCCTTTCCTGAAGAAATTTGAGTAAGTAGAAAAGTAGTAGTTAGGCAGCCAACAGGTAAGAGTTTTTATTGAGAGTGGAAAACAGAGCCCGGGGTTCTTATATGATTAATTAAAACTGCTAGTGTTTAGGTTTCTCAAAAGGGACTCTGGACAGTAAAAGAAGGGTGAGAAAGAGAATTTTGCCGTATGTTCCTTTTCTTCCAGAGGCTGTTGAAAATTTGAATCTGTGGAAAAAGTTCCTTCCCAGCTTACAAATATGGTCAAGATGCAAGATAGAGGCTAAAACACTTATTCCGTGGCTTTGATTCATCAGTTGCTTCCATTGAAATGTGGCCTCGCCTTCCCCATTATAGAGTTGTTGGTAGTGGGTTATAACAACTCCCATTTATTTTCCTAAATTCCAGATTGTTGTAGTCCCCATCCCTGACTATGCCTTTGGTGCAATGCAGAATCATTCTCTTCTATGATCTCTTATCACAGGGATAGAAGGCTGGGGACTACATTTCCAGGATTCCTTGCCAATAGTATTTCCACTTAGATTCTGTCAATGGGAGGCACTTGTGAGATATCTGGAAGCAGGAGAGGGACAGAAGTGATCTGTATTGTTCTTCCAGACATTGGGGGTAGATGTAAAGTCTTTATGGGATGTAAGGTTTTGCAGCAACCTCTTGGTAATCCCCTGGAAATCGTCTGTTGTCGTCTTGCAGGCAGCTATATAACCACTAGTGGTATTGACTTGTGATTCATGCAACTTCTTTATTCTCTGAAAGCAGTGGCACACTTGAGAGCTGGTGATGTTTTCCCCTGAACCTTAGATTCACAAAGACCTAAATTTGAATCCTGACTCTTCCTTATATTAACTATGGAAACCCGAGCTAGGTTTTTTATTCTTGACTTAATTTTTTTTAAACTTTACAGTAAGGATAACACCACTTACCTCATAGGTTATGAGGAATAAATATGACAATACATGTAAAAACTCTCAGTAGAAGACCTGTTCCCCCAGCAGGCACTGAACAAATGGTAGCTATTGCTGTTGTTATTTGTATCCTCTGTTTGCCACCTGCTACTATTGTTATTTATGCTACAGCTGTTGTGCAATCACTAGGCAAGAAACCCATGTGCAGGGTGCTGGACGGAGCAGCTGGGATAACTTGCCCATGCCTCCTTCCATAGGCTTTCACTGGTACAGCTGGGAAATGCCCACGTCCTCCCTTCTCCCCGCCTCAGAGCAGAAGCCCGAGCCTGCCAGATACCCAGACCTGTCTGGATGTAGGAAACCAGGACCAGTCTAGTTGACTGTGATTGTGGCATAGGTGTTTTGGCTTTCTTTTGTTCTCCCTTCTTTACTTCTTTCAATAACCCAGGGATACAGGATAACCTTTTCCTCCAAGTGATGTGCTGATATTTGGTTGTCATTCCTGGTTTTGCTTCTTTTGGGGGGCCAATCACTCTCTCCTACTGTCCCGAGGTTTCCATACTTGAGACAGATTCATTCTTACATCTCTGGGGGCTTTTACAACATTATAAGGTGAAACCCTTTCTAGGCAAAGTTATAGAATTCCTGGTTTGGAGTATTTCTTTCCTATCCCACCTTTTATATGTGAAACACCAGATGTTCCAGTTGATAAGCCCTATAAGTGACTTTCCCCCCCTCATTGATTTAAAAAATTGTACCCTTTCTCTATATGGCATGTGATCAAGCACTTTAAAATATGTAATTAAGTAAAGTGCTTACTGAAACTGACAAGCAGGCAAAATAAATGCAAATGAAGTAGAGAATCTATAGAAATGGACTGAGAATAGCCATCTCCACATGGATTGACTGATAGGATACCCTGAATGTTAAGTAACAGGGTCCTTGTAGATCAGGGAGAGGTCGCCAGTCCAGAAATGGAGGTCACCACACTTAGTATGCAGTTTCTGCTGCTTTCTTGCTTAACCTACAGATTCATAGCAGAACCTTCTGGCCTCTCTCTGTTACCAACTAAGATAGGAGAACAGGGAGGGAGAGAAAAAAATAAAAATGAATTTATAGAGTGAACAGTTGTCATATCCTTGCTTTATTCTATTTTCCCCACTATTTCTAGTTTCTTCCTTCTCTCTCTCTTATATTTCTAAGGGACTCACAGAGAACCTAGAGAAAGGCAGTGTGCTATGGGACTGACTGTTCAGATCTCTTCTCTCTCCTTTTTCAGAGACCCTAAAGCCAGGATGATGGCATGCGGTGCTGTAATAAACGGTCTGCTTTCTCTTCTGCACATCTGGGTTTGAATTCTGGCTCTGCCATTACTGGCTGTGTGGTCTTGGAAAAGTTACTTAACCTCTCTGTGTCTCAGTTTTCTCACTTTTAAAATGTGGGTGATAATAGTATCTACTTCATGGGGTTGTTATGAGGATTAACTGAGATGAAGCAAGCAAAGACTTAACACTGTGATAGAGGCATGTTAGCTATTACATTTACATTCCCCTCTCAGATAATTCAACCAGCTCCATTAGAATCTTCATTCCTGTGCTTGTTTCTCAAAAATCTCTCTTAATTTGCCTGAGATGTCAAAGACATGGGCTCTTTGGCTGGATCGTGTGAAAACCCTCCTCTGATTAGGGAGAGGTATGATCTCTACGGAAATGAGAGCCCCAGTGCAGAGAGCACCCTACAATTATCTGAGCTAGCTACTCATATCCTGGCAGCACAGTCTTTGTGGAAGAGAATTATGTGAGTCACAGAGGGAATGGGACCATCTCACTGTGCTACTGAACCGTGACCAATGGCTTGCCAATCACAAGAATGGGTTTCGCCAATCACAAGAATGGGTTTCTGTCTTTGTTAAATACAAGTTTTTACCTGCCTTATTGTTCTTCTGACTTGGGCCTGTCTTTAGTTGTTTCATATGAAACAATCTCTAACAAGGGGAGATATTAAGCTGCTCCCTCAGTTGGTATGAGGTTAATTCCATCAGCCTTGGACTGTTTTGATGTAATTGTCTGTGTGTGAGGCAGTGCCCAGTGGTATTTTTGCATCTGTGTTTCAATCATTTTCAGGTCTTCTTTGGGTTACCTTTCATCCCTTCCTTTTACTAAAAGTGCAGATGTTAGATTTCAAAAGAGCTCAGCCAGGTGTTGGTGAATTGAATCATCGCTTTCAGAGGCGAAAACTCCCTTGGCAGGCTAGTGGTTGATAGTGGATTTGCCATTCATCCATCTGCTGTGATATTGTGAAATAACATTGGATTTCACTTTTGGTTCTACCTAAAATTCCTCTGTTGGCTATTCACAGGTCCTCTTCCAACCTCCTCTTTCTTATATGTTAAATGGGAATAATAAACCCTCATCAAATTATCTTTGTCTCTCTGGAATCATTTGTTACCATCATCCACTCTCTTCCCCAGTCCCCTTCACACAAAACACACTTGTCTGTATAAATGGAAATGTTAGGTTTTAGTGTGAAAATGTCAGTTCTTAGTGTACTCATGGCCATGGAATGACCAGACACACCAAAGTAAGGCAAGCATGAAAATGAGGTTTATTGAGGAGAGAAAGATAGGGTTATAGAACAAGAACAAGATATAGGTTAACAGAGCATGATACATACACCACAGATGATGACCGAACCCATTGTTGCAACAGAAAAAAGCAAAAGAAAGGGCACAAAAAAGGGTCTGAATATGGTCTGCATCTTGTTTTATAGTGCCTGGATTGGGACCTCCCTAATGGCTCGGAGGTCACATGGAACCACTTTGATTGGACAGTTGGGAGTTTCATGACCTGAGTCTTAACTATGCATGTGGGTTGTTCTAGGTCAATTTCTGGACCCTATGCTACCTATGCTGCTTGGCCTGTAGGCTAGAGAGTCCTTTGCATTCTTTTGCAGCTGGTGTACCAAATTATGATTGACAGATTCATAGGGTATTCCCTCCACCCCCAGGTATGGCAGTCACTCAGGAGATTAGGGTGGGGCAGGACCAAGATGGGGGCCTGGGGCCCACCCTTGTCCTTCTTCTCAGTTGGGGCAATTGCACCAAAGCAACAGCACCCACTTTTTTCCCTAGGAGACCCAGAATCCCTCACTATCTACCTAACAGAAATACTCCGTAGTCCTGTGATCATTGCAGGGTGATCACGGGATAATGTGGAATTAATATCAGATCAAATATGTGAAAACACTTATTGCAGTGTCTGGCATAGCATAGGTATTTCTTGGATCTCTCTATCTAAATTCCAAAGCATGCTGTAGGTCATAGAACACTGAAGCTTTAGAAAATTTGTGGTAGAGTCCTAGCTCTGTCATTTAATAGCTGTGACACTTTGAGCACAGATATCATTTACTTCCCTAAACCTCAGTTTTTCACCAATAACATGATGAAAAATTGCCCTAGGTTATTAGAGAGCTAAAATGAAAATGTATGCAAAAGTGCTTTCTAAACTGTAAAGAATAATGCAAACATAAAATGCAATCTAGTAGGCACTTGTGACAATTGCAATAGCTTTCAGTTGGAAGTGACAATAAAAAGCTGAATGATATTTATTAGTTTTAATTCAGCTTTGCTCAGTGGCTCCAGGACACTCATCTAAATAGTAATAAAACAGGAGAGCTCTTGACCTTGCTTTATAATCAAAGCAAACACACACGCAAGCCTATACACAGTCATGGAATGCACTCAATGCTTCCAGATTTGAGCTGGGGAAAAGTGGATGTGACATCCTAGCAGACAGAAGTGTGGGCAGACTTAGCCCATTAGTGCCCTGGGGCCAAGTGCTGATGGTGAAAAGCCAAGGGAGGAGTCAAGGACACACCAGTTTTACCCAGAGAGGAGAGGCTGGTTAAGTGCCTGTCCTGGCCAGTCCTTCTCTGCTGCTTCACTTTAAAAGGGGTTAATTACTCAAATTACCCAGATGTTTTCCTGAGTCTCTCATTCACTTTCCAGTGGGGGTTTGGGGTTGGAAGGGTGGGTAGATGGGAGGTCTGTTGCTCTTCCTCATCCTCCTCTTCCTGTAATCCAGGGAAATTGGAGAGAGTGGAAGGTAGGATGAGTCATCTGTAAGAGACACTCACTTTCCCCAGGCTTGCTTCCCTATGCATAGAGGAGATAACTCCAATGTCATGAACACTGGAGAAAACAAGTAATATATCATTATCATCAACATCTCATGCATCAAATTTATGTGGCAGCTTTTTCCAGCCTATGGTCTGTAGGCATGAGATCAGCACAGGATTTGAGAGAGAGAGAGAAAGATGGAAAGGAGAGAGACAGAGAGAGAGAATACTTAGTAGAGAATGTGATATGTGAAGAAACGTACATGGCCAGTCAGGCTAGATGTTTTATAAGTAAGAACCTCTGGAAGGTAGGTACTTGGTAGTTTAGGCAAAGCTAAACCTTGTGTGGTTCCAGGTAAAATAGCTGAGTGTTGTGGATTAATACAAGAAATTGGGTAAAAAGATATCACTTTGGACATTAGTTTCAAAGAAGAGAGCAGAGGGAAAGCATCTCCTATGTTTTAGGCACTGTGAAGGTTACTTTACAAACGTAATTTTACTTAGCCCCCATAGCAATATTATGAGGAAAGTCGCAGATGAAAAAACATAGATTCAGAGATGCCTAAAGCCATTAGCTTAAATGCAGGGGATGGATTTGATCTCAAAGTCTATGTTCTGTCTTTAGTTTCATGTATAGAAAGTCATGCTAAGATATGTCACCTACAGGTAGGACTTTTGTCTCTCTAAATCCATAAAACTTCTCCATTACTGCTGCTTAAGTTCAGGTAAGAATTTTGCAATTCTTACTCAAAAGCTCTGAGGCAGCAAATAGTCCTGCTCACTGATATGCTGCATCTTCTGCCAGGTGGGTTTATACTGCCCTATTCCTTGTGACATACTTTAACCAATAGAGTATGAGTGAAGGTAACTTGTGTCACTTCTAGAAAGAAGACTCTAAGGGTCAATGAAAGAATCACCATGTTTTCTTCCACCAGGCACAGCAACTGCTAACCCTCCAGTTGGTAACATCTCTGAGACTAGTGAGAAGACATGGAGTCAAGCCCGTGTTCATTTAGCATAAGAAATAAAACTGGATTGTTAGAAACCCCTGTCCCCACTGGTACAAATAGGAAATGATGAATTTCCTACTATTCATGATTTCGAAAGGTGTATTCTTACATTGGAAAAGAAAGAATGGAGAATGAGGCTGATTGGAATAAGAAAAAAATGTAAAAACTCAACAAATCATCTCTTTTGTTTGTGTTTAAAAGCAATGAACAAAGTCTATTAAGTTTTAAATTGTGTAGACATTTTAGGTGGGGGATGGTTTCTGAGAAGAGGGAGGTTAATGTTATATTGGTTTGCTAGGGCTGCAGTGACAAAGTACCATAGTGTGGGTGTCTCAAACAACAGAAATTTATTTTCTCATAATTGTAGAAGCTAGAAGTCCAAGATTGGGGTGTCAGCAGGGTGGGTTTCTTCTGAAGACTCTTTCCTTGGCTTGTGGATGGCTATTTCCTCCCTATGTCTTCACATTGTTCTCTCTCTCTGTGTCCATATCCTAATCATCTCTTCTCACAAATACGCTGGTCATACCACATTAGGGCTTACAGTGACCTCATGTGACCTAGGTCAAAGACCCTATCTCTGAACATAGTCACATTCTGAGTTACTGGAGATTAGGATTTCAACATACGAATTTTAAGGGAACACAGTTCAGCCCATTGGTAGGATAACAGCAAGTTACATGACAAGAGTGATGCTATCTTGAAGTGAAACCACCATAATGAACCACTGTTTGACGCCTGCATACCAAGGCCTTCTGTAGCAAGGTCAAGAAACAATGCCTGTAGCATAGATAACAGTTCATAAAGAAACAATGCCTGTGGCATAGATAACCCCTCTTAAAGATGCTTATCTAACTTCCCCAGTGGTCACGCAAGAGGGTCTGAGACATGACCAGCTGCACATGTCTTACCAAAAGAGCTTGTTATGTAAAAAGTACTTTCTAGAGGGTGCGTGTGGGGATTCACCGTCTCATGGCTGCTTGAGACATCTCTTCTGTTTGTAAGCCCCTATTAAATGTGTAATATCTTTCTGGGAATCTGGATTTGTCAACCTCTTTCTTTGGCCTCTGAAGGTAGGTTTGTATCTATCTGCTCATAGTGGAACACCATAACAACTATGGCATCATATCTACTACATAATATACACTCAAAAATGATGTTTGAATGTCTTTTGCCTCAGCCACGATGTTTCCTATATATTCCGCTCTGTTCAGGAATGAATCCAAGACTCTGATCAGATGGCCTGAACAGATGCTACCACAGGGCAACTGCAGTGTTTCAACCTTTACTGATCTCCTAACCACCCACCAAGATGAACCTGGATGGGAAAGAACTCTCTCTACAGGCTCCTGTGATTGCCAGGAGGTCACTTCTAAGCCTGTTTTAATTATTGAGAAAACTGAAGCTCAGGGATGTTAAGTGGCATGTCCCAGGTCACACAGCTAATGCACGTCAGAACTGAGAATTACGTCTGTAAATCCTGAGCACTTCAAATCATCTTTCCATTAGGTCAGAGCAAAGGCAGTTTATAGTAACAGCTTGGGCTTCGAATGGATGAATGTGTACTAGTTCTCAGAGAAGACTTGCAGCAGGCACTGAGAAGAGAAAAGAGGGCATTTTAGGTGAGTGGAGGAGCACGAGCAAGAGTGAAATAAAGGGGGCTCCTTATTTTTAGCTCCTGCCCCCTCTCCAGTCTGTACAATGGTATAGTTACTAATGTTGAGGTTGGGTTGACAGTGCCTCTTTAAACAATCCAGGAAATAATGAGGCATCTCGGATGTGTCATCAATTTATTTACTGGCTCATTGGGAAAGACATAATGGTTATTCATCAGCCGTTTTATATTTGCAAAATGGTTTGCTGTGACTTTGATTTCTCTCGGCAAACTAGCTCAGGGTGGTCACTGTAAGTCGCTCAACTCACTAAGGAAACGTTTAAAGATATAAAGACGTTAATTTAGTGTCTTTTAGCCCAGAGCAGCTAAAAGCAAGAGCTGGGATTAAGAATTGGAAACTTCAGAGACCTCCTCTGTGTTGCCTCTGGGGCCGGCTTTTTCCACACACAGGCTTCTGGGAAACGCGAGGATGAGGGGATTCCATGAAGAACGCGGCATTTTCTATAACCATTTATTGAAAATGCAAGTCATCAAATCAGAAGAAAGGCATACCAGGGAAGCAGGGAGGCCCACACTCTGGGCCAGGGTTTTAGAGCAAGGGTCCCGGACTGGGTTCTGTGTAACACGTTTGTATTGACGGCCATGAAAGGACTCTGCGTCTTGAATGAGACAGCTGCTTGTACAGAGGCGTTTTTTTATGAGCTGACAAGTTAGCCAGAAACAAAGCATGTTTGTAGGAAGTAAATCGTTGCCAATTTTAATCTGAGCTTTTCATTCAGCTGTAGCCCGAGACAATTGAGTTTTTAATGTTCTGCACGAAGTTCCTTGTTTCGGATTTTGGTCTGAACGAGGCCCGGGATTTGGTTTGGCTTAGGTGCTCTATTTTCAAAATGTCACCAAAATCAATGAAAACAAAAGCAATGCTGGTTGTTTTCATTTCCTGCTGATCATAACTTTTCCAGGGGACAGGGTCTGGACAAACAAAGCTGTCTCCATGAAGGATGTTTATGTTTCTAGCTCCAAGATGGAGCTTAAAGAGGGCAGATAAACAGTTGACATGTTATGATATGAAAATGATTTAAAGTCCACACTAAGCTGAGAATTAAACCAAGATCCCAGGGTGAACTCATCGGGGTCTTGAGGAGTTAGAGGAAATTGCTTCAAGTCACACTGATGAGAGTGAAGAATTACCTTTTTGATCTGGTTTCTTTGGGAGAGAAGATATTTCTCCTAAGAAAAATTTCCAGATAACTGAAGAACATTTCTTTTAAAAACATGAAGAAAAGGGCTTCTATTGAAAATCATTTTTAAAATGTCTCACACACTCTTTTGCCTTATCAACAAGAGCACATGTCTTGTTCTTGATGACTCAGGGCAGTCATTATCTCCACCAGCTCTGAAACAATGATGCCCATCCCTGCACCAGTTCACTGGGGGAACCTGCAGAGTGAATGGATGATGGTTGGGTGCTCCTTCGGATTGATGTTTTTATTCCAGACCATGAATGCAATTCTTTCATTAGAACATCACAAATAAAGATACTATCTAAGCATACCCAAATCCTTGTATGGAAAATGGTAACTAGATGACTAAGCCAACAAAGTTAACATTTCAACTAATTACAGGTTGACCTGGTTGGCCTGACCAGCAGTGTCTCCTCGTAAAAGAGTTGTTCCTGGACCACAGAGTTGCCTGATTTTTTTTTTTTTTTTTTTTTTACTGTTTGTCTCTTTGTGTACCTGTAGCAGGGGCCTTAAAAACTACCTCCTTGTTTGCATAATGTCTAGTTGTTGTAATACAACTCAATCCAGTACGACTCAAACTCTTAAAAACTAGAATGCTACTGCTTTTTAGACAACACTCTCTGATGGTCATTTGTGTCTTTTAAAACTCTATTCAGATTTTATGCTGCCTCCTTTGGGAGCCCATCTTTCTAAAAATTAAGCTTCTGCTTCCTTACGGATTCCGCTGTAGACTCCCAAACAGTCAATAACCTCAGTGGCTGAGTAATTCTCTGGTCATGCTGAACACGGTCTGCCTGTGGTCTAACTGGCTTTAATTGCCTCACTAATTTCATAAATGAAATGGATTATCTCAACCTGCAGTTTTAGGTAGAAAAAGATTGGTTTTATGGCTGAATGCCACTAGGGAAGGCTCTCCTTCCTAGGGAAAAAAAAAGTCAATCTGAATTTATGGTCTTTCCAGGTATCTTATTTTGGAATAATCTTCTTTGGATCCTGTGGGCCATATTAAAAATGATACTAATGTTTGACTCATTTCACACTATTGCTTTCCCAATAGTGAATCCTTCTGACAAGTTTTAACCTTATAATGTCTTGTCTACTTACAGACTCTGTGATATCTATTTTGCATTATTTTTTGATTCTTGGCTGTTTGTAGTATATTTAAATTTCCTGGATAAGAAATTCCTGGATAAGAGAATTAATATTCTTCTTGATTTTAATTAACTTTATTTGGTTATTTGCTACAGACTTATTACATCAAAAGGCCTAATTCTAAGGGCATAGTAGGCTGAATAATGGCCCCCAAAGATAACCCTAATCTTGGGAACCTCTAAATGAAACCTTACATGGAAAAAGGGTCTTTACAAATGTGATTAATAAGATTTTGAGATGGGCTAATTACCCTGGATTATCTGGGTGGACCCTAAATGTAATCATAAGTGTCCCTATGAAAGAGAGGCAGGAGATTTGACACAGATACAAGAGGAGAAGACAATGTGGGCATAGAGGCCAAGACTGGATAATGTGGCCACAGACCAAGGAATGCTGACAGCCACCAGAAGCTGGAAGAGGCGAGAAAAGAGTTTTCCTGTAGAGCTTCCCAGGGCCGTGTGGCCCCTGTTCATACCCTGATTTTGGCCCAATTATACTGATTTTAGATTTCTGGCCTCTACAACTAAAAGAGACACATTCCTGTGTTTGTGCAAGTCAGCAAGTTTGTGGTAGTTTGTTACAGGGGCCATAGGAAACTACTACATAGGGTAAATGAACTATTCTTAAATTTGATTTGGAAAGTAGTTGGTCATCTGCAATACATTCATAAAATGCACTGAGTTCTGTGTTAGAACACATGGAAAGGAGAGAAGAAATAATGGATGTGGTTTTTTTTTTTCCCTCAAGGGCTTTATGGCCTCACTGGGGAGACAAGGATGGCAGTCATGAGACAAGAGCAGGTGATACAGGGTGGTATATCATTAAAAGCTGCATACTGTTACGAGCCACTGTTACAGGCTCGTAAGAGCTGATGAGGCTGAGAGAAAAGGTTGTTGAACCAATCAATAACATACAGGAAAGGTTTGTTGGAAGAGAAGGGATGGGGAGAATTTTCAGATAAAGTGCGGAAGAGTGTTCATGAAGAAGAGAGCATGAGTGATGGCAGTAGAACCAAACCTGGTATGCAAGTCATTCTCTATAGATCCCACCACCTGGTCTAGTGCCTGGCACATGGTATGTTCTTTATAAATAATTTGATAAACAGATGGTGTCTTTGTAGGATGTCACCATTTTAGGGCATCTTGCCTGTAGGAACAAAGGACATATGTTGGGAATAATGGGGAATTAGTTTGGGTATGTAGGAGGGGAACCTTGACAGCCAGGGAGAAGAAAGTCAATATTTCAGAGCATTGGCCTAGTAGAGAAGAATTATTCCTTTAGTTTAGAGGGTTTGGAAAGACATTTAAGAACCATGTCATCCTGATCCCTCTCTCTCTCCTTCCTTCCTTCCTTTCCGCCAGATCTCTAGTCTTTCTGTGACACTGGGTTGGAAAATACATAAAACTAACTTGATAATCAATTCATGCAGTTTGAATTTGCCTTAGTTTCATATAGAAAGTGAAAATGTTGGAGAACTTTTTAGAATCTAGTACCAGACATCAACCTGAGTCACGCCCCACATGTCATGGCTTCTGAAATCTGGAGGCTCTCTGTGGCTCTCTTCTGCCACCTCCCTCCCGCTTCATGGAGCCAGGCTGGACAACAGAAATAAAACCTTTACCAGGACAATGGGGACACATGCTGGCTTTTTGTTCTGTTGGTGCACTGAAGACATTAACCAGCTTTCAAACAATAAGAAACTTAGGAATTTTGAATGCCAAATCCAAGTTCCGTGTTACAGAAGGCGGTTTCCGTTGTTTGAAAGGAGGGGTGCTAGCTGCTCAGTGACATGATGACAGGCCCCATTGGCACATCACATGCACAGGAACTCTTGTTTTGATAATGAAATTATCCTGGCTGCTAGTGGGGCCTGTCTCACCTGTAGGGTTATCAACCTCCTATAGGAGCTGCCTCCTTACAAGATGAGGTAATGATAGCATGTGTTGTGCGGTTGTCAGCACTCCTTGCTGATCAATTAATTCCAAATTGTACTCAACAAAGATCTTTCTCTCCCTGGTGATTATTTATCCAAAAAGTACACTAAAAACCAACAAAGTAAATCATTCTTATTTTAATTGTATCCCCTTTCACGCAACTTCAGATCTCTTCCTGTTGATCATTAGGCTATCTTCCTGTCAGCCAACAAAAATGGTTAGTTCTTTATAATCCGAAAACAAACAAAAAGCCCTTCCCTCCATTCTGCTATTCTGTCGAGTCACTGCTCTACCTTTGTCGTTCTTTCGTTGCCAGACTTATGGAAGATAGAGCGGATTCGGGTGGCCTCAGACTGGCCGGCAGTGAGCTGCGTGATGCCTCCACGCCTGTCTGGTTGGCCCATCCTACGTTTTTTCCAACGTTTACAAATTAGGAGTTTTGTGTAAAAATCTAGATTTCTCTTTCTCTTGACACACGGGGGCACTGGCGACGCTGGGCCTGCATTCTCACATGAAACAGTCTCTTGGAACTGATTTCTGCCTCTGCCTAGACGGGGCGTGCATTCTTCAGTTCACTGCAGACCCCACCATTCTCCATAGCCCTAGCCCCTAGCACTGAGACAAAGTGTCCGTTGCCATTTATCATTACCTTGCACTCTTGTTTTTCTTAGATGTTTCTCTGTATTGATGCCTCTGTCAAATATGGAAAGTAAATGATAGACCCGGAGGGTGGCATGGTCTTCTTGTACTCTGCCAGTTTTATCCTTGTGTATTCCCTTTCTGGTTCCTTTGGCATCTGGGTTTGCAAACCCTGACCTGTATTACGCTTTGTCAGCCTCTACCACTCTTCTCCTTCTTGCTAGTGGGCTTTTTCCTTTTCATCCACCATCACCTGTCTTAATGGTCTCTTCTCATTTAATAGGTTAGATAACCTTCTGTCAGTTCTCTTTCTCAAAGCCTTCTCTGCCTGCCCTTTCCCCTCACTTTCCCTTCATCTTGAAACGCATTTCTTCTTGACTTCATTTACACTGCCTGGCATTTTCTGATTTCCCTCCTCCTTCTCTTCACATCCTCCTACACAGTGTTTCTCTGTGTTACGTGGAAGGCCCTTTTATCTTTGTGTACTTGATCTTGGCAGTTTCCTTCGTGCCGTGGTTTTGATGGATGCCTTCTAATTCCATCCTTTCCTCTCTGACCTCTCTCCTGAGTCCTCATCCTGCAGAAGAGCTCCACGGGGGTCCCGCCAGCCTCTGTATCTCTTCTCCCACATGCTTACTGCATTTATTTCTCCGCTGCTGTCTCATATCACTGTCCTTCCCTTTGCTCAGGAGCATGGCATTATTCCACGTCTCATCAGTCTCCGTGTTTGTTGTTTCTTTTTTCTCCCACTGTCCTATTCAGGACTCTGTTACATTTTTTTGTTTGTTTTAATCTTTTATTCTTTCAAAATCTCTCCTACAATTTATTATTAACATATAAGCTGCTGTTTGATTAATCTGCACTAAAAATTCCGTTATTAATTCATTTATTAATTCATTCAATAAGCACTTAATGCCTGTAAAATTTATTATTTTTTTCTTCTCTTAAAGAGTCATCAGTTCCGCATTGCTAACAGAATCAAGCTCACAGTCCTGGCTTTGAAGGCCTCTGCTATACAACTTCAGCCTGTCTTCCTGGTCTCGTCTCCTACTGCTCCCAGATATGAATCTTCCCTTCTTTAATAAGTGTCTGGGAGGGCTTAAGTGTAACGCCCTAGAGTCTGCCTTGAGTGGGTCTTGGTTTTGGCACGCACTGGCTGTGTGACCTTGGCCAAGTCATTTCACTTCTGAGGCTCAGTTTCTTTATCTGCTTAGCCCCTAGGGTTTTTTGAAAATTAAAACAATAATGAACCATGTAATGTAATGCCTGGTGCATAGTAAGAGCCCGAGAAATGTTAGATGTCATTATCCAGCCGAGCTGCAGTTTGCCCTACATTGCATGTTGTTTCTTCATCCTGGAGTGTGTACCTCTGTCCCCCTTCCTTTATGTGTCTGAAGCTTAGGCATCATTTAAGGCCTAAGTCAGATTGTATGGCCTGTGTGAAGGCTTCTGTGACGCTACCGGGTAGAACGCTCTCTCTTCTTGCATCCTTTGTACAGACATTGCCACTTTATAATTTGCAAGATGATATTTACATAGAGGTCTCCTCTAGCCTATGGCACAGTAAGCTCTGATTCCTGGGATCTTAATCATGTGTTCAGCACTCGTGGTACCAGGGTGCCTCGTACAAAGTAGATGCTTGAGAACTGTGTGTTGAATGAACAAACATTCATCTGAGTGGGGTATTTCCTCACAGTTCTTTATTTTTATCCATTTAAGAAAACATGAAGAACTATTAATCATTTGATTTGAGAAGCGTAGCATATTTTCCAGTATTTTTCCCTCTTTACTCTTACGCTATCCCAACACAGATGTCTTTTGAGGAAGTGATGTATCTGTTGATTTATTCAGAATTTATATCCCACCTTCTTTCAAAAGGATTTGAAAGAGCATACCAAATTAAACCTAATGTGAAATAGGACAATCATGGATAAAAAGAGAACAGAGACCATCTCAAAGAAACAGGGAGCAGATGTTACCAGGCACCTGGGATGAGCTAATTACTATACTTGGTAACTGAATTTGGCTCTGCCTTTCTTGGCAGTGAGAGCTGAAAGGAAACACATTGGGTTATTCATTCAGCAAACATTTGTTGACTCTCTTTGATAAATGGGGCACTGTGCTAACACTGGGGACTCCAAAGTGAATAAGCCTGGGTCCCTGGCGTCAGCACGCCCCTCAGCCATGAGTTAAGTGGCTGGAGGTAGGTACAAGGGCAATAGGAACACAGGGGAAGGGCACCAACGATGCCTGCAGAGAGCAGAGTCAGGGAACGCTCCCGGGAGAGCAGATGCTCCACCAGACGGCTCAGTGGGAGAAGCGCCTTCGTGGTGTAAGGAACAGTAGATAGAGACTAGGCAGCCTTAAAGGACATGTTTGCTGAATGAACCAGAGGGGAGGGAGTGGCAGAAAGTAAGGAGGTAGAGGTTGGTAGGAGCCAGAATATGCTGGACTTCATGCGCCAGGTGAAAGAATTTGGTTGTTCTTCTCTTGGCCAATGTTTCCTAGCGTGGCTCCATACAGGAATCACTGGGGAGCTTGCTGAATCTGAATCTCTGGAGGCGAAGCCTGGGAGTCTCTATTTTTATAGCAAATCTTAGTTGATTTTCATGCAGCCAGCCTTGGCACTGGATCGGGTTTGTAAACCACCATTGACATGGGTGAGAGAGAAACTACTGAAAGAGTTCAGGCAGGGGAGTATCTGACAGATGTGGATTTTAAAAATTACCAGTGGTTTGAAAAAGGAAGGGTGAGCAGGAGTGGACATGAGATTGGAGGAAGGGACTGGATATGGGTTTGTTTTGCCTGCTGTTATGAGCACTGAGCAGCATTCCTGGCATAGAAAAGTGCTCCAAAAGTGGCTGTTGAATGTAAAAGCTGGTTTTATTCATGGTGGTTCTGGGATTTCTGGGACATAACATGTGTCTGATTCTGGACATTCGAGCAGGAGTGAGATGTGGTGGAAAGATCTATGCAGTCAAATAGTCTAAGGTGCAGATTCCAGCTTTATCCCTGGGTGAGTTGTTTTAAACCTCTCAGAGCCTCAGTTTTCTTACTTAAGAGGTGGGAAAAATAACTCCTAGCCCATAGGACTCCCCTAGAATTAAATAAGATAGAATATATAAAGCATGGGATGACAGAGGACTAGTTCTCTTTCTTGTTTCTATTCATTAAAAATAGCCAGGGATGCTTTTGCTATCTCGTTAAGTTTGTTCTGATTATCTGTTGCTGTATAAAAAAGTACAATAAATTTAGAAGTATAAAAACAATAGGCATTTTATTATGTTCATAGAGTCTGTAGGTCAGGAATTCCATCATTATAGAGTGGTGATGACTTTATGCCCTACTATAGCTGGGGCCTCAGCTGAGAAGACTAGAATGAATGGGACTATTCTGGAGTGCCCTGGCAGAGGTGACTTGAGGGCTGAGTTCAGGTAGGACTGTCAGCTGGAGCACCCACTTGTGGCCTCTAACATGTGGCTTGGGCTTCCTCATAGCATGGAGGCTTCAGGATACGTGGACTTCTTACACGGTGGGACAGGGATGTGAGAGTTAGAATACCTAGGAATGAGGTGGAAGTTGCATGGTCTTTTATGATCTAGCCTCTGAAGTCATATTGTATCACTTCTGCCATACTCCATTAGGTTAAGCAGTCACAAGCCTGCCCATAATCAAGGTGACTAATACAGAGACCTAAACTTTTATCAAAATAAATATCAGAAGAATCTGAAGCCATATTTTGAAAACACTACCTATTTCTCTGACTTTTTAAAACACTGGATTGACTCTTGTGTTTAAGTAATTGTCCTTGTCCTTGTTTGCAAAAATAAAACTAGAAAGGTATGATTCTTTCTTTCTTTTTTTAAAAAAAGTTTTTGGCCGGGCGCGGTGGCTCACGCCTGTAATCCTAGCATTCTGGGAGGCCGAGGCGGGCGGATTGCTCAAGGTCAGGAGTTCGAAACCAGCCTGAGCAAGAGCGAGACCCCGTCTCTACTAATAATAGAAACAAATTAATTGGACAACTAAGTATATATAGAAAAAATTAGCCGGGCATGGTGGTGCATGCCTGTAGTCCCAGCTACTCGGGAGGCTGAGGCA